>JAVJIF010033351.1:0-157910 GCA_038442645.1 Agave tequilana | reverse complement strand
AAGACACCATATCATATCAAGTGATTACTTTTATCAGTCATTAAATAAAAGCTGAAAATTTTACCAAGAAACATCAGAATCAGTTTTAAAATTTCTAATTAGATATCACTGTTGGAGCAGTGGACTTCTAATGCAAGAGATGTCGAGTATAAAGAGAGAAAGATAACAATATAGCTGATAGAAATAAAGAGAACAACACACCAATATTTAACATGGTTCGATCATTGTGACTTACGTCCACGGAGAAAACAGTAAGAGGAATCCACTAATCAAAAGGGGAGAATATAAGGGATTACAACTCAAATCTCACTCACCCAAGCCCAATGAAACCCAACTCACTAGAGCT
The DNA here is from genome assembly GCA_038442645.1 of Agave tequilana. Classification (NCBI taxonomy): domain Eukaryota; kingdom Viridiplantae; phylum Streptophyta; class Magnoliopsida; order Asparagales; family Asparagaceae; genus Agave; species Agave tequilana. The sequence continues at coordinate 157,564 of JAVJIF010033351.1, read as the reverse complement.
TAATAGAAGGAAGATAAATGGAAAGAGAAAGAAGAGACAATACAATATTTAACAACTCTCTCTTCTCACTTTCTTACTCTTCAATCTCATGCAATGTGATTCTATTTATATGCAAAACTTTTAAACCCCTCTATCACTTCACCCTACACATACATCAAAATCATAGGGTGGCTAAGATTTTCATAGTGGCTATGATCTTCATAGAGTGGCTATTGATGACTTTTAGAGTGGCTAGAGATTTCATAGAGTGGCTAAGATTTTCATAGGGTGACTAAGATCTTCATAGGGTGGCTAATTGATTTAGAAAAAAGGTCTAGGATTATAGTTTGGTTTATTCATTAAAGACATATCATCAAATCTCCATCTTGTTTTAAATGAATAACAAATCTCTCCACCTTAGCTTGAACTGTATCAAGCGTCCTTTGGATTATTGCTGTTTTCTCTAGCCTCGACGGGCTCAACCACTTTTAACACCAGTAATTTGAGACAGTACTCGAACTTGCGTGAAGGTACGGGCTTTGTCATCATATCTGCTGGACTATCTGCAGTACCAATTTTCTGTCCCTAGGTAGCTTCACTAACTCCCATATTTGGTTTCTGTGAAGAGATTCCATCTCTTCAGTCATAGCAACATCCATTCTGTAACTTTATCAGAACTGATAGCCTCATTGTAGGTGAAAGGCTCTGAAATCTCAATAGATTTTGCCACATTTAGAGCATAAGCGACCATATCTGCATAGGCGTATCGCTTAGGTGGACGGATCTGTCTTTTTGCTCTCCCGGTGGAAATGCTATACTGTTACTCTTGCAGTGTATCATCACCTGAAGTTGAACCTTGAGCATCATTGACTGGTTCAACTCGAGTGCTCTCCTGCACTCCTTCTGTAACTTTGCTCTCAAGCTCCACTGCTTGCTTGCTTCCTCTCCGAACCTGTAATATCAACAACAGACTCCTTTCTCGGTTGAAACATGCAATTTTCATCAAAAGTAACATCCTTACTAATAACAAATTTAGGTGACTGAGGATCAGGACACCCTAACCTGTATCACTTCACCTCAGTAGCATAACCAAGAAATATAGCTTTCTTTACCCTAGGTTCAATCTTACCATCATTTATATGAAAATAAGCAGGCAATCAAATACTCGTAAATGAGAGTAATTAGCAGGGGTACCAGATAATATGTAACCCCCCGATCCTTGATATACATATTACAATATCAGTACTCGATACGACATATAAAGTTGATTTGATCTTCCTGGTAGTCTGATTTAGCCGATTTCAATTTTTGATATTATTTTTCTAATATTTTAGATTTTTCAGAATTTCTGAAATTTTTCTGGCTTATTTTGAAAAATCTCCGTAGTCGGTGTCGACCGATACCGATAATAGGCTCTACGATTTTTAATTCACAAATGGAGTTAAATTTTGAGAATCTTCTTTCACCTTGTATCTTAAATCATATTAGCTACGTTAGGATATTTTTGGGGTTTTTTTTGAATTATTCCAAAATCGGGCCAAATCGGTGTCGCCCTGCACTGGTGAAACCTTTCAAGATTTTTAATTTGCAACCCAAGTTGAATTTCTGTAAACCGTTCTCATATTATGTCTTAAGATAATATTCTCTATTTTTATAAAATTTTTGGTAACCGTTCAGAACCAGTCAAAAGTTGACCTAATTAAAATATTAATTAAATAAAATTGTTTTATTATTTCTTTCTTTCTTTCTTTCCTCTTCTCCTTCTCCCCCAAGCTGAAGCCAGCCGCCTAACCCACCGCCATTCCTCTCTCTTCCCCATTGTATCTCTTTCCAACCCTCTCTCTCCTCTAAAATCCTCTCTCTCTTTCTCTCTCTTAAAATCCTCTCTCTCTCCCCCTTCCCTATGTCTCTTTTCTTCCCCCTTTTCTCAATCTTCCTCTCACTCCCCCCCCCCTCTCTCTCGCTTACACACCGAGGCCAGGGGCTCCGTCGCCCGCCGCCTCCAGGATCTGCGTCGCAGGCGCCGCCCCGCGGCCAGGCGCGGCCGGCCTAGTCCGGCCAACCCTCTCCCTTTCCTTCTTCTTTTGCTCTTCCTCTTCTTCTTCTTCTTCTTCTTCTTCTTTTTCCCTTTCTCTGTAAAGTCTCTCTCTCTCTCTCTCACTCTCTCTCTTTCTCCCCCACTTTTCCCCCGCCGCCTGCAGCTCTCCCCGTCGCCGCCGGCTCTCCTCCGCCGCGGCCAGCCAGCCCACAGGAGCGACTGCTGCCGCTGTTGTTGTTTCTTGTTGGGTGCGGGTTTGAACCCGAACCCATTAACTCTATTGGGTTAGTTTGAAACCCAAAACTCATTAAATCCAAACACGTTAGCTCTATAACCCAATAACCCGATAACCCATTATACTTAAGTTATGGGTTTGGGTTATCAGATCCAAACCGTCCCGTTATCTTACCAAACCCGCATCCAAAACCCAATAAAGGTAATATTACAGAACACCCCCTGCTAATTTTTATTATTTGCATTTGAGATATCTATATTACATATTTAATTTATTTCTATTACTTTTAGTATTCGGGCGATATCTGAAGCATCCGGTGTCCGATTTGGACGATTCTGGAACCGTTGCGATCGTGGTAAAGAGAGCTACCTTCCCATGTCTAGTTTGTGAGTGTTTTTCTTTTCTAAATTATAATTATCATGTTTAATTCAATTGATCGTTATTATCAGAATATTAGTGTAAATAGAATTAATAGAATTCTTGCTTTATTATAAAATATAGATGACTTGTCTAAATATCGGGATTCATACATTAATAATTTTACTAAGTATATTACTAATAAATTGCTAATTAAAATAGATGTATGTACTAATTTTATGATCTTGATCATATTAATAATATGGTAACATTTATTACAAATATGGAGATCTGATACTCGATGTGGTATGATCACCGTTTACCTGACTCACACTAAACACCATTACTACATGTACCCTACTCGAACATTCTCGTATATTGGATATTATATTTTCTATATACCCATTACAAGATATTGTTATTCATAGATCCTGATAAACCATGATTATTGCATGTTATTGAATCACTGCTAAACGATACGTTACTACACTGGATCCTATTACACGGATACTTTGTACACTATTATTTCTTATTCATGTCCCACTGGTACACGGATACACCAATTCATGGAATACCATCATTTCATATATTGTTATAATCGTTACACGGATGCTTGGTACACAATTTATATCATGTTTATACATCACAGTTGCACATGCATGTATTGTTTCTATATTCTTATCATATGGATCACCGTTCATATTGCATGTATATTCATGTATCCCTGTTGCATATTGTTTCCCGTTACTGGATACGAGAGCTGTTGATATACGATGTGTGGAACTAAGTGCCACGTGGATTCAAGCACGGGGGCCACCTCTAGAATCCCACATCTATTGTTTCCCGTTTCCCGTTATCTTGTTATACGCTATCAACAGAGCCCAGGTGCTGTTATCATGTTACATGTACCATCACTATACTTGTTCTTGCTATGCAGTGTACTTTAACTATAATGAATATAACTTGGAATGGGGGAGACTTGACGGTTGATTAGGTCTTATCGGGTGGATGTCTGGATCCATTGTTAGTCCCACTGTAGGGGACGTGGTAGGGCTGGCTACCATTTGTATTGTATTATTTCTTACTCCTGCCCTAGCGGGTAGCCCTGGTCTCAGCACCTGGGGTCTGTTTAAGGCCGTTGTCCCGGGTATGCACGGGTACACCCACCTGACTAGAGCTCCTGACCATTGGGTTTCCAGTTAACATAATAAAATGATATAAACAATAGTGACGTCGGGAACACTTGTTATTTGGTCACTCTCTCGTTTGGATAATGGTACCCGTATGCCATGTCTGGATGGGTTCGACTGGAGTGCGGGCTCCAGTATGAACTGTCAGTGGTATGGAACACTGGAAGAGATTGATTAAAATACCAGGTGGTACTGATGGTTATTATTGTATAAATCACATGACATGCTCGACTCATGTATATTATTGTCCTTTTATACTTGTTACTATTTCTGATCTTTTATTCACGATCATGTCGCCTGTATACCTTGTTACACAGTCTTATATTTGTTAACACTCTATGTGGTAGCACATCATTCATGAATACATATACTCTGCATTATATCTATTCTGCTTTATGTATACCTTACAGACATCAGTGTTGCATAGGCATAGCACAGTAGTATGGTTATGTTGCATACTGCACATCTACATGTTCATTTCTATCACGTCACACTATACAACATTATTTATTATATAAAACAGGAGACCACTGCAGACATGATCCGATGATAACGTGCTAGGTGGTGATTGTATTAAAATATGACATTTTTATGTTTCTATTGCTTATTAAATTCCTAGTATGGTATAACTGATATATAAACATGTATTATATATTATTATTGTGCTTGTATTACTATAGTACATATTACTGCCTCCTTCATTTTACCACCCACTAGGTCGCTTTCTGACGACCCTGTATTTGCGTGCCCAGGTTGAAGATCCGAGTTATCGTATTACCAGATATTTCTTTGGATTACGGGCCTGTTTCTTTCGTTGCAAAACGTCGCAAGTCGTAAGTCGTAAAATGAGAATGGAAAAAGTGAACTGTAGCAGAGAAAATATATTGTGTTTTACAGTGTTTGGTTGATAAAGTGAAGTGTAAATGGAAAAGTATATTGTGTTTTACGGTGTTTGGTTGATAAAGTGAAAGTGTAAATGGTAAAGTATATTGTGTTTTACGGTGTTTGGTTGGTAATGTAATAGTGTAAGTGGAAAAGTTGACCACAAAATTAACAGTAGCAGTGATTTAAATATTATAAATACTATTAAATTAAATCTACTATTGCAAATTAAATTGTATTAATAAATTTGAGATAAAACAATTAATAATCTTAATATTTTATTTATAACAATAATATTAATAAAATATTAGTATAAATAGTAAAATATTAACTAAATAAATAATATAAAATTTTAAGAAAATCTAAAGAACGTTAATAAAATTTTAAGAATACTAATAAAATATAAATATTATAAAATCTTACAAAAATAATAAAATATAGTTATAATATTGTAATATTAAAAATACTTGAAAATTATTATAATATAAATTTTATTATAATATTGTTGTAATATTATAGAAATATAAAATTAACAAAGTAAAATATAATTATAATTTAATAATAAATTATCATTATAGTATTATTATACTGAATTATTATTACAATATTAGCATAATAAAATATTAATATAATAATAAAATATATTATGATATTAATAAAGTAATTTTTTATATTAAAAATAAATAATTAAATATATAGTAATTTTATATTAAAGTATAATATTGTTATATTAATAAAATATTAACTCTAATAAGATAATAAAAATTGAATAAGTATTAATAAAATAATAAAGTATAAATAAATATTAAATAAAAATATTAAATTAAAATAGTAAAATATTAAATATTAAAACAATATTAAAACAATAAAAAAATTAAAGATTAAAATATTAAATAATTAAATTAGAAATTAAACACTATTTAAAATATTAAATATTTAATGATATTAAATTATATATTGATTATCAAGTAACTGTTTTGAACTATAAGTGTACTACAAGTGAGAGTTACATGACCACAAAATTAACTGTAGCAACTGTAAGTGGAAAATATGAGTGTAAAAATGAGATTTACATGACCACAAATTTAACTGTAGCAACTGCAAGTGGGAAAAGAAGAGTTGCATTTTGCAACTTATTTTTCAGCGAAATAAACAATGGAAAATGGAAAAGAAGTTTTACGACTTGCGTTTTGCGGCGAAACAAACACGCCCTACATAGGAGACTCATCATCGAGACCATTCATAGGTATTTTTGTGATTTGTTTCTTTTATCTTATTTATCTCTATTTTCATATCTGTTATGATCACTAACCTCTTTCTGCAAGTATTCTTGTACTTATTTAACGCTGGAACTCTTGTATATACGGAGGCTATTTCCTGTACTGAGGCTTAGCGTACGTACGTGAGGGTATCTCCGCCTTGCGTATGTACATCGCCATAACGTCCCCGTACCTGCGGGATCGGGGCGTTACACAATACCTCTTCAGGAGTCTAATCAATAGCTGTAGAGGGAGACCGATTTACCAAATAGCAAGCTTTATTTACTGCCTTAGTCCAAAAGCATTTTGACACACCAGCATTAGAGAGTATACATCGAGCGCTCTCCAACAGTGTCCTGTTAATCCTTTTTGCAACTCCATTCTATTGTGGTGTGTACCGAACTATACGATGCCGCACAATTCTTTTATTTTTGCAGAATTGATCAAACTCCATGGAACAGAACTCTATTCCATTATCGGTGCTATGACGCTTCACCTTCTTTCCTGTTTTCCTTTCGATCATAACCTTCCACTGCTTGAAGGTAGCAAACACATCGCTTTATGCTTGAGAGGATACACCCAAACTTTTCTGGAATAATCATCAATTAAAGTCAGAAGATAACTAGCTCCACCTTTCGATGGAACCTGAGAGGAACCCGAAACATCTGAATGGATGTAGTCTAAGGTGTCTTTAGTCCTGTGAACACCTGTATCAAAGAAACTCTGTGCTGCTTGCCAGAAACATAATGTTCACAAAAGTCAAGCTTTCCTGTTTTTTGGCCATAAAGTAAACTTTTCTTACTCAACACATGTAGTCCTCTCTCACTCATATGCCCTAACCGCATATGCCACAAACAAGTGGTATCTAAATCTGGGTCTTCTGACATTGACACAGCGACACACCTGTCACCGTGTTACCTTGAAGGATATAAAGGGTATTCGCCTTCTTTGCTTTCATTACAACAAGAGAGCCTTTACTAACTCTCAAAACTCCACCTTCAGCTGAAAACTTATAACCGTTGGCATGAAGGGTACCTAAAGAAATTAAATTTTTCTTCAAATCCGGCATATGCCGAACATTACTCAACGTCCTTACAATGCTGTCATGCATTCTAATCTTGATTGACCACATACCAATTGTCTTGCAGGGCATGTTATTTTCTATTAAGACATTACCAACATCAATTGGTTGGTAAGTCACAAACCAGTTCCTGTGAGGATATATGTGATAAGAACAACTTGAATTAAGAACCTACTCATCTCGTGAACGGGTATCAAGGACGGTAACTGAAAAAATCTCATGTGATGTGGAGGCATTTTCTGCAACACTAACAATCGAAGATTTCTCATCTTGAGATTTCCTCCTTACATCTTTTTTTTTTTTGAGCTTAAAATAATCTTTTTATAGTGTCCAAACTTATGACAATAATGACACTCAACATTTTTTCTTAACCTATATTTAGATTTAGATTTTCCTCGAGATTTTTCTCGACCATTCTCTGTATGACCACGGATGAACAAGCCTTCAGCTTGATCCTCACTTCCTACAACTGATACTTTTTATCTTTACTCCTTAGAATGTAAAGCTGATTTAACATCTCTAAAGAGAGTGTATCTCTACCATAGAGCATACTATTAACAAAATTTTCAAAGGAAGGAGGTAATGAGCATAATAAGATGAGAGCCTGATCATCTTCATCTATTCTAACATCAATATTTTTTAAATCCATAAGAATTTTATTGAGCTCATCTGAGTGGTCTTTAATTGGCGTACCTTCTTTCATGCGAAGGGTGAAGACGCGCTGCTTCAAGTAGAGCTTGTTGGTTAGGGACTTTGTCATATACAAGCTCTCTAATTTGAGCCACAAACTGGCGGCGGTATCTTCATCGGTAACCTCCGCAAAACTTCGTCGGCTAGACAAAGTTGTATGGCACTATGCACCTTCATCTCAAGTTCTTCTTTTTCGTCATCGGACATGGATTCCAGCAACTTGTTCTTACCAGACAAGACTTTCAACAAGCCTTGTTGCACCAAGAGAGCCCGCATTTTGACTCTCCACAAACTAAAGTTATTTCTTCCTTCGAATTTCTCCACTTTGTACTTGTCAAAGCCATCTCGAAACCCACAAGAAAATAATACTAATTCTGATACCAGTTTGTTGGAGCAGTGGACTTCTAATACAAGAGATGATGAGTATAAAGAGAGAAAGATAACAATATAAGCTGATAGAAACAAAAAGAACAGCACACTAGTATTTAACATGATTCGGTTAATGTGACCTACGTCCACGGAGAAGACAACAAGAGAAATCCACTAATCAAAAGGGGAGAATATAAGAAATTACAACTCAAATCTCACTCACCCAAGCCCAATGAAATCCAACTCACTAGAGCTTAATAAAGGAAGATAAATGGCAAAAGAAAGGAGAGAACAATATAATATTTAGCAACTCTCTCTTCTCACTTTCTTGCTCTTCAAATCTCATGCAATGTGATGCTTATTTATAGGAAAAACTTCTGAACCCCTTCATCACTTCACCCTACACATACATCAAAATCATAGGGTGACTAAGATCTTTATAGGGTGGTTATGATTTTCATAGAGTGGCTATTGATGACTTTTAGGGTGGTTAGAGATTTCAAAGAGTGATTAAGATCTTCATAGAGTGGCTAATTGATTTAGAGAAAAAAAATCTAAGATTATGATTTAATTTATTCATTAAAGATATATCAACAATCATTGTTGCAATATTCCTAAGAACCAAAGAATTCTAGTCAGACACACAACAACAATTCTTAATTAACCCCAAAAAAAGGAATCTTTTGACTGGAAAAACAGAATCTTTCAAACTAATCGCGAATTCAAGATAAGAACTCCCCCTATAAATTAAGATACTAATTTTTTCTCAAAAAAAAAAAAAAAATTCCTAGTACATATCAGGAGTACATTGTACATAACAATCAATAATAAATTCTAACTGAAAAAGGAACACAAGGTGAGACTCTTGTCACAAACGCAGCAGAATCTTCCAAACTAAAACCTTTACTGCCAACTTCCAAAAAGGCGGCGGCTTTTCCAAGGACGTAATATTAATTGTACACAAAAATACCATCAAAGATTTCTAATTCAGCTGCAAAAATAAAATAAAAAAAAAGGTGAAGGGGGCTTAATAGTTATACTTGTTGAGGGGAGGAGACGTGGGCCTGGCTGCAAAATTGGTCGCTGGGGACGACGAGGTCGTCCTCCTCGGAGGCGAGGGACTCGCCGAGGACGACGGCGTTGAGGCGGGGGGTCTTTCCCCCGCTCGACGGGAACTGGGACATGCACTCCAGGTGGCGGAGGTGATCGGAGCTGGCGGTGCTCTTGCTCTTCTTCGGCGATAGCTGCTGCAGCGAGAGAGGCCGAGAGGGGGCGGAGATGAAGAGCTTTGAGGGGGCAGGGGGGGAGAAGACGGATCCGAGACTGCAATAAATAGAAATGAGACATAATAATAATAATTGTAAATAAGTAATAATAGAAATAATTATTATTTTTATATGTGAATTTTTTTTGGTGGGGGTTGAGATTTTTCTCTCACTCGAACTCTCACACTCTCTCTCCCTCCTCCTCTCTCTATCTTTCTTTTTGGTCAAAAAAAAAAAAAGGGCGCGAAGGAGTGGGTTTTCAATTATATAGTATTGTTAATTGTTAAAGCAAGAGGGCAGTTGACTAATCAATCGTAGATGTGACAGTTTGTTCTCGTTCATCTCCAGGGAACAAGAACAAGATAGAGTAAAAAACAAAAAGGTACGGTAGTCATTTTCATTTTTTTTCTTCATCTCTTGTCGTGGACATTATTATTTTATTATATTAATATTGTTAGGTCCTCTCAGATGTAAACGGGTCGGGTTTATGTAGTATCCAAAATCAAACCGGGGTAAGGAATTCAGATTCAGGCTCCGGTTCGGGTCAAAATCTCTTCTTTCTTTATTGAGTTTAGGGTCAGATTCAGATTGTAAGTAGAAATTAGTTTTTAAAGTGTAATTCAACCTTTGTTAGACGCAAATGGGAGAAAATACATAATTTTATTTTTATATTAATAATTTCATGTTTTTATTTTTATAGTTTTATCAAATCAAATATAGTGAAATGTATGATAATGAGTTTCATTTTATAATATTTATTCTCTTTTGAGTTTGTTACAGGTTTCGAGTTGGAAAGGGCATACCGAACTTGAGCTGCAAAGAATTTCGATTCTATTTTTTAGATTTGAACCCTATAAATCGAATCGGGTTATAAGACTTTCTTTCAAGTATCATTTACAGCTCCAAGTGTAATCCAACCACCCCCCCCCCCCCCCCCCCCCCCCCCCCCCCCCCCACCCTCACAAAGTCCTACTCCAACCTAGGGGGGCCAACTATGATCTGAACTCACTACCCAATGTGAACATGGCTTGTAACTTGTGGCTTTGGGTCCACATTAACAGATTTGGATCCTAAATGGCTCGATATCTAACCCGTTTATTAAATGGGTCAGGCGTGTGTTTAAAGTTTAACCCGTTTAACCCACTTGTGAGATGTTTATTTGAGACATGCAAACTTCAAAATCCTGACACTATAGAAACTAGGAGGCAAACTCGTGGACATCGTGATTTTACTTAATATTATGAATTAGTTTCATGTGTTTTCTTGATAAGGTAAAGATTTTTTTTGAAAAGTTTAATATTAATGGTATTTTCTTTTTTCTTATGTGTTTTATAACTTGATTTGAGTCATTTAACAATATTTGAAATTTAATAAAAGGGTTAAGTGGATCTGGTCGGGTTGACCCCTTTAAACTCGGGTCATGTTTGGGTTTGAAATATTGGCCCGTTTACTAAATGGGTTGTGTATGGTTCAATATAATTGCATCAATCCAAATATGACCGGACCCAATTGCACCCTTACTCTTACCCATCCTCTCATAACCTGTCACATTCCTTGATTAATATTGCCCTGCCTGAGGGATGGTCTTTCTTTTCTGTTAACTGAGCCTCTGTTCGGTGCTAGTTTGTGGAGTATGATTGGTCATCAATAATGTATATTATTATTCACATTTTCATGCTTAATTTTTATTAAAAAAATTACTATTTAATTCATTTATTATTTAGTGATGTGCAGGCCTCCATAATCCAAGAGAAAGCCCAAAAGAAGCCCAAAAGTCCACAAGAATTATGAAAATAAAGATTAATTGGGAAGATAAAAGAAAGCATCTTTTCTCTCTCATTTAAATTTGGATTTTAAATTAATTTAATTTAAAATCTAAAGGAGGAGAAGGATAGAATAAGATGAATCATCATCCTAATTAAAGATAGAGATGGACTTCTATTTAAATCTGATTGCTTGCACTACAAGATGAAGATAAATGGGAGAAAATCTGAATTTAATTCGGATTTAGAGTAACTTGATTTTCAAGTTATCTAAGAGATCGTCGTAGTTCAAAATTCAGAGATACACTGAAGATTCTGAGGATAGATTACCAGATAGACGGACTAGAGGAGGCCACGCACCAAAGCGCGTGGCCATTAGCCACGCTTTTGCCGCGAAAATGCGGCCAAAACTGCGTTTTCGCGGCCGTGTTGACGCGGTTAGTGCAGCATTTTGGTGGAGGAGTTGTACTAGGATTCTACTTCTCAAATCCTCTATAAATACCTCTGTAGAGCAACAAACGAAGGGCAGATCTCAGAAGCTCAAGCTTGAGGTTTTCTTTAGATCTTCTTTCTTTCTGAATTTACTTGTATTTTTCTAGCCTTTTTTTTACTTTGAAGAGTTGAAGAAAGGAGAAGACTTGAGTTGGTGACAGATTCAATAAAAGGTCATTATTTTCTTTCAATCTCTTTGCTATTTTTATTTGTGTTTTCTTTATTCTAGTTTTATCTCTTGTATGCAATTTTTAAATACCATGATTAATTTCACCATGAATATGTGTAACTAAATCTCTCATAGCTTGCTAATCTCTCCACCAATTAAAACCTAGATCTATAAAAATAAATTGATTGAGCTCTATGCATATTAGAAACCCTGGAATCAGTAAATAATTCTTGAAGATTAGTCATGAATTGAGTTAAACTAGCTTTAGAATAATACTATTTAATAATTATTCTTGTTTATACTTGGATATTTTGATGGCTTAACGTTAAGTTAAAACTACTTTTCCTATGCTATACTTTGAGACTTCGATAAACCAATGCTTAATTTTATCTAGTATATTGTAATCTGGGTTTACTTTTTTCCTTACTTTTCTTTCTTGGATTTGAAGTACCAATCTAGGGATAATCTTTACAGGTTCAACATGATATTTATTCTTGATAGACTAGTATCTGGTTGTGGTAGATGATTAATTGGCTATGCCTGTTCTTTCTATTTAAAACTTTTGCTTATAATCATAATTCTTTCTTTTCCAAGCTAATTGTTAGAGAATTCATTTCGAAAAGCTTTCATTGCATCCTTCCCTGTGGATTGACCCCTCTAGCCCTTGCTACGCGATTATATTGAGAAGAGACTAAGAACTTTCTAACCTTGACTTTTTCTTTATTTTCAATTCAATTTTACCTTCTCAATAAAAATTTTTGGCACCTTTGCCGGGGAGGGAACAATACGATATTCTCTAAAACTAATTATTCTTTTTTTATTTGATGATTTGATAACAGAAAAACTAGCTACAGCTAAGGACATATAGCTACTCTGTGCCTCTGCCCTAGAAGGCAGAGCAACAAAGCCTACTAAACAGCCACGCAAACGCGACAATTGCAGCGTTTTCGCGATATTAGTAGATCACTACTAATTGATCTTTTATAAGTTGCTGCAAATTACAAAGTTCTGTTTACTACTTTGATAATTTTTCTCTATGATCACCCTGCATACTGCTAACTAATTAACAGTAACATATTAGTTGACTAATTAAAAAAATTAGACTCTTGCATCATAGGCATGTGTCTATTTAAATTTTTTAATTTTATTGAAGAGTGCTGGCGACAAGGTACGTTCGCATTGCATATAGACTAGGAAGTACCCTTGACTGATTTACTGCTTTTGAGTGAATTTTTTTCTATTTGTTTGTACACGTGCACTAATACATCTTAAGGGCAAAACTCCTAAGCAACATAAGATAGGGACGTCATTACCCTTCCTTGGCCTACAAACCACTTCCGTTCGCTCACAACTCTAATCGTAAAATAAAAATTAACTAGACGTTGGCCTTAGGTTAACTCGGACTCATTAAGAGATGGACTGAAGGAGGAAGCTGTTCGAAATTAACTCTTGCCAAATCGATGACTAGTTTAGGGATTGAGGGGTGAAACCCCGAAGGTTGGTGGTTTCACATAATTAGGCCCTTCTTTGACGGAGACCTCCCACCGATCTTGTCACCTACCTGGCCGATTAACTTGTGGTTAAGGTCGGCGATATACATCTCAAAGACAGTCTATGTTAGGAGTCGTCTAGGTCTTAGGTCTACCCTAATTTAAACTAGATTTTTTTATTATTTATTTGTTTCTCTTTGTTTTTAAAGTTTCTTGTGTGATATGACTTTTACAATAAAATTTTCAATTTTAATGGTAATCCATATTACACCTCGACCTCTTTTGAATCAGATATTACCAACCTAGCATATCATAACTTTAACCAACTAAGTATGCCTGATTGGTCTTATCAAAATCAATACATGCCCCAGTCCTCATATTATGAATAAAACTGGAACAATCATCACTACTCTTCACCGAGTGAATGGGGATACAATACCCCCGAGCCACATTGTCAACCCCCTTTCCAACAATCATCTTCATATACCCTTTTTTCCAAACCTATAGAAGAACCATTTAATTGGGAAAAGAAGATAAAAGTCTTGGAAGAGTCTGAGCAATGAATTCATAAATTGGAAGACTCACGATCCATTCAAAGGTGTCAAACCCTAAATCTATACATGATTCAAAACCAAAATGATTATATTCATTACCTCGATAGGTTAGAAGCATAATTGGATAGTTTCGAAAACATTAGAAATGCTAGGATTGAGGAAACTCTACCTAACACAATTTTGACCATTTCTGATTAATCTAGCCCTATTGACGAGAAAGACGAATTATGGTGTCTTGAAGACCTTGATCAACATTCAAGTTCATCGCACCAACTTGAACTTGACCAATCCCAACTCTTGGATAAATTGGTAAGTTTTTCATTCAATGAGATTGAACTTGAATGTGAATGTGACCCGGATCCACAACCTTGTGATTCAGTTTCAATCTTCGAATCTATGTTGACTCCGGTATCCTTAACCAATTTGGACCAATTTTCTGATCCAACATTTATTCCCATACCCATAGATCTAGAAATTGAATTACCAATTTTGGATAGTCACATTTCATTAATGGAAAAAGAATGTGAATTTCAATTCTATAATTTGGACTCAACTCTTGAACCAAAACCTACTCCCAAATCCAAAGTTGATTTTTCCGAGTTAGTATTGGTTCTCAACCGATTGCTCTTAAGCCCAAGTCAACCATTCCACTAAGTTACATTCTTCTGTTAGACATAGGTATAGACCATGTTGACTCTATGATGATTTTTCAAGACTGGTCATGTAAAGAGAATAATTTTCATGATAGGATCTCTTATGATCCTACTCACATTGGGGATTATAATTATGTACATAGAACAGAGGTCAATAAAGGTAAGTTCCATAAACCACCACAAGATTTAGATTGGGTAGCAACGCTTGGCCTAATCCGGCCACCACCGGAACCACCACCTTGAGGTAACATTTTGCCTTCCCTTATATCTTTTTCATGCATTCATGCATTCATTCATACTTTGAGGATAATGCACGAGATAGATGTGGGGGAGGGTTTACTAACATACACTAACATAGGTAGGTTTGCAAACAAATTTTTTTCTTTTTTTTAAAAAGTTTTTGAAAAAAGTGAAAGTACACCTAGAGGGGGGGTGAATAGGTGTAAGTGCTAATCTATGGAACTTAATGCAAACTAAGTGTGCTAAATGCGGAAGCTAAAACAATCTTACAAGAACACTTAGTACAATCCAACAAGTGTTGCCGAATTCCCCTTGCGAGGCTCTGGACAAGCACCTCTTGATTCCCCTTGAATGGGTTGAGGTTGCTATATGAAGCTCTTGTTGGATGAGTATAAGTGTTGCACACACACAAGCAATCCAAGCATATACAATATATAACAATATGAATAATATGCAATGTGCAAATGCAAGCAAGTATGAATGTGCTCAATCCCACGCAAAAATATATGATGCAATGAATGAATGATGCTTGCACAAATATAAGAGAGTAGAGTTGAGAGTAATTGGATCAATCGCAAACACACAAATTTGTTTCGAGGTTCGAGCCCCTAGCTCTACTTCCCCGCCTACACCACCGTGTAGGATTTCTAATCCACTATAGGAGCCCCTAACTCCTCTCTCAACTTACAATGCCACCGAGGCAATACAACACACAATCCACCTCTACCGAAGAGGGATATGGCCCGTAGCCAACCACAACACACACCTCTACCTAAGAGGTATAAGGCCCGTAGCCAACAACAAACACTACCTCTACCGAAGAGGCTCACACACCAATACCACTCCGATCACCTCTACCGAAGAGGGATTCACAAATTAAGGAGGGTTTACAACTCAAGAGGTGTACAACTACAACCTCAAACACTTCTCTTTTCTTTCTCTTTTCTTTTCTCTTTTCTTTTCCACAAAAACAAAAATCCTAATAGTTTAGGATAGAAGATAGCTCAAGTGTGGAAACTATGTGTTTTTGGAAAACAAGCAACAAAGAAAACACTTGGGAAATTCTTGTAAAAGATGGAGAATGAAAACCAATACAAATATCCCAAATTCCTATTTCTTTGATTTTTCCAAAAACCCAAAACAATAAAGATTAGAAGTTTAAAGCACAAAAACTATTTTGAAAAACTCTTTAAAAACACTTCAGAAACTGCAATTTTTCCCTTATCAAAACCTTGGCCAAAATCCCAAATGAATGGGGTTTATATAGGCCAAAACAGAAAACTAGCCGTTAGGCTGATGTGGCATTTTTGACAGCCACCGGTCGACCGGCCCGGTCGACCGCCAACGGTCGAAATTATGACCGTTGGGAGATTCGGTCGACTGCCAGTCGACCGACCAACAGAAGGAAACACAGTTTCCTTCTATCGGTCGACCGACCCAGTCGACCGACAAGATACAGAGAGCAGACTCTCTATATCGGTCGACTGGGTCCGTGTCCCGGTCGACCGACGGACATGCACAGCCTGTGCATGTCCCGGCAGAGCAGCCGGTCGACTGCCGGTCGACCGGTCTGCCTGGAAAACTGTTTTTCTGGGCAGATTTTGAGATAGAAAATTTTGTAAAAAATATTTTAACACTTGTAAAAATTCCACAAAAATATGTTTTATCATATTACTTGATAACTAAACTTGTGATAAAAATTTCAAGACATATATCAAACATATCAATTCATTTTTGTGTCTTGCCAATTTTATCAAAAATAAAACTTGTATTTTTATCAAACTAGATTTTTCCAAAAACATGAATAGGAATGTCAAAATAAGTTTGTCTATAAGTTAAGCATGTATGTATAACTAGAAAACATCTACTATACATATTAATCATGAAAACTTGTTTTGATCAAACTATTCATGAAATCAATATCAAAAACCAAACCATGTGTATTTTGTGCACTTGAGCATATCAACTAAACTAAGCTTTACAAATGGATCTAAAAACACTATCTAAACTAGGATACCTAAGTCTTGCTTGTAGATCTTCTATCTTCAAGTAGACTAGCTCCCAAACCGTGATCTTCCAAGTGCAAAGGTATAATCTTGAAGCTTTGACACCGGAATCACCAAGATAAGCTTCCAAACACCTTGTTGAAGCTATCTCCCAAACTAATATCTTGCTAATGATCTGAAACTTAGAAACACAAGAATATTAGTAAACATAACTACATGAGTGAGTCATCATCAAAACTAGAGTGGAAGGCCTTTGGGCCAACAATCTCCCCCTTTTTGATGATGACAAAACTCATGGAGTTATATATGCATGGATTAAAGTTAAGCTTCAAAGAAGCTCCCCCTCAACTCATGCATAAACAAATAAACAATAATATGCAATGCATGATAATGCATATAAACATGGTACTCTAGATATCAATGGAATATTCAACATACAATATGTTCTAGATACCAATTAAGCAAAGAAGACATGCATATATTATAAACAAAAACACAAATTCTTCTCCCCCTTTTTGTCAATCATCAACAAAGGGGTAAGAGCAAAATCAAAACATATTCTTAAAACAAAATTGTTCTTAATTCTTAAACAAATACATGCATACAAAGACATGCATATAAGCTACAAAAATCTTCTCCCCTTTTTGTCCTAATCAAGGAACCAATAAAGGGTTAAAAAAAAAAAACATAAAAACAAATTTTCTCCCCCTTTTTGTCAAAAACAAAAAGATCAAGAAGGGGTAATCCAAAACAAATATGATACCATTCAAGATATGACAATAAGGTGCATATTGATACCAAATGAAATAAACAAGGATGAATAAATGTTATATGCTATATATATTCATGAAGAGGAAGACGCTAAGTTAGCTTCCCTACACATATGCATTACATGAGGAAGGAATGTGAAGCCCTAATTCACATAACACACATTATGTAATGAATAAGAGGAGATGTGAAGCTCCCCCTACACACGTGTACCATATAAAGAAAAGATGTTAAGCTTTTCAATACACAATACACTCAACATGAATTTATATACATATAGGCAATGTAAATCAAAAGTATATCTATTTTTCTTAAACAAAATCTTGAGATACCAATTAACAATACTCAACATAAACATCTTGATATCTTTAAGAGAAATATGTTCTTTTAACCATATGAAAGTAATTGAAAGTAATTTTAACATAAAGCAAGGGAGTGGGAATCAAATACCAATTGAAAGACAACATCAAATTTTCTCCCCCTTTATGAAATACCAACTAAACATATGCATAAGCTTATTTTAAGATACAAATTGAAAACAATCAATCATTAGAAATTTTCAAGCTTAGCATTAAGATGTATATGTATGAAAGTAATAGATACCAATTGAAATTGATACCATAGGATAGAAAGCATACATACATACATAAAACATATATGAGTATACAAGAAGGATCAAAATTGATACCAATTGAAATATGTTCAAAGATACCAATTTAAAGAATAAGGTCAAGTGTATCTCATATTATCACAATAAGGAATACGAACAAGTTAAATGAAAAGTTTTGTTAACTAGTACGAAATCCTTCAAGCAAGGAATAAATACAAGTCATTTTTCATAAAAATGAAATCCACATGATAATCAACACTCTATTCAATTAAGTATGAAAAGGTCTCATGAAAACAAAGCATGACCAATTAATAGGTGTGAGTGTACAAGTAAAGTGTGGAGATCACAATCATGAAAAATTGTTCAATTAAGTTCAAATATTCCTTAAAACAAGAAATCATCAAATATTTAATCTTCTAGATATATGTATGTCTAATACAAGCTAAAGTATACATACATATCCAAAATACAAACGAGTCCACAAGTATATATGTATGAAGGCACGTGGCTCAAAAGGATGTATATGTATAAGATTAGTTTGAACTAGGTAGACATATACATGAAGTCAAATATAAACACATGAAAAACATGAAAATCTCAATTTTCATTTAAAATCAAATTCATTTCAAGGTATATGTATGATTTGTCAAACAATAAGTATACATACATATCCCTAAACACAATTGAGTCCATAATAGATATTTGCATGAGGGGCAAATGACTCAAGGGGTATACATGTATATCTTAATGTTTGGCAAGTTAAACATATACATGAAGTAAAAACTCATAATCATAAGATAAATACAAAAATTGAATACAAGTTTAAAAATGTACGAATCATCAAAACTAGACTATATTCACACATCTAATGGGAACAACCAAGCATTCAATCCAAAACATATATAGATTTGTTTGTAGCCCATTCTATGTGCAAGTATAAATCCTAGTCTTAATGAGAACTAACATCTAAACATGTAATCAAATCATTAAGTACAATACAAACACGAATATCATTTTGCTAAAACAAAACACGTAAATTCATCAAAATTCTTTTATTTTGTGAACCAACTTCTAGGTATATGTATGATCCATCCAAATCTAACGATATACATACATATCCCAACTATAAACGAGTCTATTAAAAATATTTGCATTGAAGGCAAAAGACTCATGGGTATACATGTATATTTATTAGGTTTGAATTTAAAATACATATACATGAAGTAGAATCATAAAAATAGGTATGACAAGTATAAACAAAGAAATCATCAAAACTAGCCTATACTTGTGCACATAGTGGGTACAAATGAGCATGAAGAGCAAAACATATATAAGTCAATTTGTTCTCACTAAGTGTACATGTATACATGCAAGTTTTGATAAGATCTACATTTAAACATGTATATACCACAAGAAGCACAAAACACATATAAAACATCATGATACAACTAAAACATGAATCAAACGTTCAAATGATCAATATGTATATGCATATGCATAAGATCTAGGATATACATATTAGATCAAAAATGAGATCACACAAATATAAATCTATATTGAGCATGGGTGTCTCTAAACAACTAAGCATGTATATCACTAATCAAATGAACATGATATAACATAGTGAACATTAAACAATGACATGCTATAACACAAATGATATGAACATGTAATCAATGAACAATTAAAACATGTTATAATCATAAATAGGGAGTTAGGAATTGTTACCAAAAGCCTAGAAGGCAACCTTCCTTGTCTCCTAAACATGGTGGTCCTTTCCACCAAATCATCTCCCTTGAAAGTGATGCATCCAAAAAGTATTCTTTAAGCATGGAACACATCCACTCCAAGGTGCCAACACTCTCACGTCATGTGAGAGCCCTCACCTACATCAAAAATTGGAGGGGTGGTCTTTGGTACCCATTGTCTTTTGGGTCCATGGGGTTAGTCCCTTCTCTAACCCAAACATATTTCTTTGCTAAATTTGGAGTATTTAATCTATCATAGCAAAATTTAGCAAGATGGCCTTTTCGACCACAATGTGTACAAGTGTACACATGAGCATACATAGTGTTAGGATGGTGTCCGTGAGGAGCATGTGTATGCCGTGGAGGGTGTGCATGCATGAAAGATGGAACTTGTTTCTTTCGAAGCAAAGTTTCCAACCGTGTATGATTCATAGCACATTGGCTCATAGTGGAGCCCAAACAATCTACCTTCTTCTTAAGCATGGATATATCATTGTTAATCCTAGAAGAAGAGGTACATGCATTAGGTAGTCTAGATGATGAGGCTACACTAGCATGGCAAACATGTGCATCCATCTTATGTTGCAAAACAATATTTTTATCTAAGCAAATATTTAAATCATTTGAAATGGAAATGATTTTATTTTTCAAAGCAACATTCTCTTTTAAAATAAAATCTACTTTTGAAGTCAAATTTTCATTTTTCTTCAAAAGAACATGGCAATCATTTTTATTTTTCAAAAGTTCATTTTCTTTAAGTGCAAGGTCAAGTTGAGATTTTAATGAATCCTTCTCATTAGCAATCTCCTCTTTCTCTTGCAAAACAATATCAAGTCTAGCAATCAAATTTTTGTTTTCATTATTAATGCCTAGACTTTTCTTTTTCAAAATGTTATACTTCTCAATTAATTTTTCACAAACTAATGAAAGTTCTTCATTCAAAGCATGGGGATCAATATAATCATTAGAAGAACTAGCACTATCATCACAATCTAATAGAGTTTCCGATTGTACCTCAAGGGAGTCATTCCCTGGACCATGAAACATTGAGAATCGGATTCTCCACTAGATTCCTCTTTCTTTTGGATTTGTTCTTGAAGCCCGGAGGTAGCGGTTGTGGTTGTCAATAAATTCCACACTACAAAAGCGGAATCAATATTAGAAACATGTAAAAGATAATCTTTAGGCAATGTGTTTCTAATAGCCTCTAGGGCTTGTGCATTGGCCCTTATATGAATGAGGTTACCAAGATAGCATTTCTTGGTAGCCGCAAGGAAAGTATGTAAACCTAGGGTTTGTAGGTAAATGGACATCCTAGTCTTCCAAACAAGAATGTTGGAAGGGTCATAGCTAGGAGGGGTCATGAAGTCCATGGTAAACTAAATGTATGCAAACAAATATTATGCAAACAAGATTAGCAAGCAAATGGATCACTCCTAGGATGTTAAGCCTAATATCAGGAGCACTAGCTCTGATACCAATTGAAAGTACACCTAGAGGGGGGGTGAATAGGTGTAAGTGCTAATCTATGGAACTTAATGCAAACTAAGTGTGCTAAATGCGGAAGCTAAAACAATCTTACAAGAACACTTAGTACAATCCAACAAGTGTTGCCGAATTCCCCTTGCGAGGCTCTGGACAAGCACCTCTTGATTCCCCTTGAATGGGTTGAGGTTGCTATATGAAGCTCTTGTTGGATGAGTATAAGTGTTGCACACACACAAGCAATCCAAGCATATACAATATATAACAATATGAATAATATGCAATGTGCAAATGCAAGCAAGTATGAATGTGCTCAATCCCACGCAAAAATATATGATGCAATGAATGAATGATGCTTGCACAAATATAAGAGAGTAGAGTTGAGAGTAATTGGATCAATCGCAAACACACAAATTTGTTTCGAGGTTCGAGCCCCTAGCTCTACTTCCCCGCCTACACCACCGTGTAGGATTTCTAATCCACTATAGGAGCCCCTAACTCCTCTCTCAACTTACAATGCCACCGAGGCAATACAACACACAATCCACCTCTACCGAAGAGGGATATGGCCCGTAGCCAACCACAACACACACCTCTACCTAAGAGGTATAAGGCCCGTAGCCAACAACAAACACTACCTCTACCGAAGAGGCTCACACACCAATACCACTCCGATCACCTCTACCGAAGAGGGATTCACAAATTAAGGAGGGTTTACAACTCAAGAGGTGTACAACTACAACCTCAAACACTTCTCTTTTCTTTCTCTTTTCTTTTCTCTTTTCTTTTCCACAAAAACAAAAATCCTAATAGTTTAGGATAGAAGATAGCTCAAGTGTGGAAACTATGTGTTTTTGGAAAACAAGCAACAAAGAAAACACTTGGGAAATTCTTGTAAAAGATGGAGAATGAAAACCAATACAAATATCCCAAATTCCTATTTCTTTGATTTTTCCAAAAACCCAAAACAATAAAGATTAGAAGTTTAAAGCACAAAAACTATTTTGAAAAACTCTTTAAAAACACTTCAGAAACTGCAATTTTTCCCTTATCAAAACCTTGGCCAAAATCCCAAATGAATGGGGTTTATATAGGCCAAAACAGAAAACTAGCCGTTAGGCTGATGTGGCATTTTTGACAGCCACCGGTCGACCGGCCCGGTCGACCGCCAACGGTCGAAATTATGACCGTTGGGAGATTCGGTCGACTGCCAGTCGACCGACCAACAGAAGGAAACACAGTTTCCTTCTATCGGTCGACCGACCCAGTCGACCGACAAGATACAGAGAGCAGACTCTCTATATCGGTCGACTGGGTCCGTGTCCCGGTCGACCGACGGACATGCACAGCCTGTGCATGTCCGGCAGAGCAGCCGGTCGACTGCCGGTCGACCGGTCTGCCTGGAAAACTGTTTTTCTGGGCAGATTTTGAGATAGAAAATTTTGTAAAAAATATTTTAACACTTGTAAAAATTCCACAAAAATATGTTTTATCATATTACTTGATAACTAAACTTGTGATAAAAATTTCAAGACATATATCAAACATATCAATTCATTTTTGTGTCTTGCCAATTTTATCAAAAATAAAACTTGTATTTTTATCAAACTAGATTTTTCCAAAAACATGAATAGGAATGTCAAAATAAGTTTGTCTATAAGTTAAGCATGTATGTATAACTAGAAAACATCTACTATACATATTAATCATGAAAACTTGTTTTGATCAAACTATTCATGAAATCAATATCAAAAACCAAACCATGTGTATTTTGTGCACTTGAGCATATCAACTAAACTAAGCTTTACAAATGGATCTAAAAACACTATCTAAACTAGGATACCTAAGTCTTGCTTGTAGATCTTCTATCTTCAAGTAGACTAGCTCCCAAACCGTGATCTTCCAAGTGCAAAGGTATAATCTTGAAGCTTTGACACCGGAATCACCAAGATAAGCTTCCAAACACCTTGTTGAAGCTATCTCCCAAACTAATATCTTGCTAATGATCTGAAACTTAGAAACACAAGAATATTAGTAAACATAACTACATGAGTGAGTCATCATCAAAACTAGAGTGGAAGGCCTTTGGGCCAACAAAAAGAAATATTCTTTTATAAGTAATTAAGTTAATTTTAAGGAATAGGAAAATCATAATTAGGATTTCTTACTACTTGGTCAAAATAAGAGTATTTGTTTGATTTTAAGGTATAAGAGGAAAAATTGAAAAAGTAATTTAGTCTTAATATCTTTACCTTGATAAAATATGCATGCTTTATACACTTACACGTTTGGGATTCAAAACGAAAACTCTTGTATCTTAGAATATATATATATATATATATATATATATATATATATATATATATATATATATATATATATATATTATATATAATAAACAAATCTAATTATTAATTAGGTAGGTACTTTGGCCTAAGAAAGCCTTGGTATTTACGCGAAAGGTAATTAGGTAAGTTTGAAAAAAAAAGAGAAAAATATATTATATATGTATTAACACATCCAATAATCAATTAGTTAGGTATTAGGGCCTCAAGAAACCTTTATACTAACACGAAAGAAAATTAGATGAGTTATATATTTAAAAAAAAAGAAGTGCTTAAAGGGCAACGAAGGGGGTGTTTGGTTGCAAGGAAGCGGGCGGAAGTAAAGAAATGAGGAAGTATAATTCCTCACTTCCCTATCTATCCAAACACCGGAAAAGAAAAATAAGAAAACCCATTTTTCTTTTCTCTTTCTCTTTTACACAACCATTTCCTCACTTCCAGAGTATTACAGTTAATTTTGTGGTCATGTAAATCTCATTTGTAATAAGTTATAGCACAAAACAGTTAATTTTTTGATCATGTAAATCTCACTTGCATTCTAATTATAGTCTATTTTTTATTTTTCTTAATTAATTTTTATTTTAATTTATTTTGCGGTCAACTTTGTGATCAACTTTTTCACTTTCACTTTCACATTACCATCCAAACACCGAAAAAGACATAACATTTTCCAAATCAGACTTCCCAACATCATCCAAACACCGAAAAACTTACTAATCAATTCCCAAGTTTCAAAGGAAACTATTACCACTTCCTCACTTCATTACTTCCTTACTTCCACCCTTAACCAAACAGGCCCGAAGTGGTAATACTTCGAACTTCTTATAAGGAGAAAAAAGAGAAAAAGAGAGAGGGAAAAAAATGGACTTCATGAGTAGTGAATAGGGTATAGGGGTGTCAAACAGTCCGAGCCTGGCCCGGGTACGACGGGCCAAGGGCCGGGCCCGTCTTGTGTGCTCAACAATGGGATGCCCGGCACGGCCCGGGCCCAGGCCCGGGTCCCCTTTGGGGGACTCGTCCGGCCTGCAACCCGCCTGGGCTGGGCCCGTGCCAGACCCAGGGCGGGTTTCTTTAAAAAAAAATAAAAAAATGAAAAAAACCTTAAATATAATTTTATCTCTAATATTAGCATTATTGTTCTGTGGTTTAGTTGGTCATTGGCTTATCTCACATGCTGAGTTGTAGATCAAAGGTTCAAATTTGGCCATTAACACTTTTTTTGCATTTAAATTTTTTTGGGGGGCGGAGGGAGGAGGGGCAGCTGAGGTGGGCGGCGGGGGTGGCAGGCCGACGGAGGGGGTGGGTAGGTGGTGGAGGTGGTGGCGGGGCGGCATGGGCGGAGGAGCAGGGTCGAGCCGGGCAGGTCGTACCAAAGCCCGTGCCCGGGCTTGACACGTGGGTCGGGACTGGCCGGCACAGGCGGGCCGTGCCAGAGCCCGGGCCCGGCCTGGCACAGGCTAGGCACGGCCCGCCCGGGTCATGGGCCGCCCTATGCGGACTATGGCCCATGGGGGCGCCGGTCTGGCCCTGGCACGACCTCGGTCGGGCCGGGTCCATGCCAAGAAGTTTTTCATTTTTCTTTTCTGATTCCAAACAAATACCAAAATTGAGAAATGAATTTTTCCACTCCCACTTTTCTTCACTTCCGCCCAAAACCAAACACAAACACGCCATGGCGCACAAGATATTACTGGGGAAGCTAACAACTTCTTTTCAAAAAGAAATTGAGGAAAAAGTAAACCATTTTCAGCTTTTTATGCAATTTAATATTTAGTCAACATCCAAGCTGCTCCAATTTGGAGAACAATTTGTACAAAACAGATAGTGAGTACTCAGCGGAGATGTTGCTTGCCTCATTTAAAAGATTAGGCTGGGGTTTATTAGGGCCCCGCCGCGCCCCCCCACCCTCCACAAAATGGATGAAAACACATTCTCCCATTTTGAATCTACTGCTTCATCATGTGTACTACAATAATTCATTGAAACCAGTGCAGTGTAATAACACAAACTTATGCAAAATAGGTGGCATTTTATGTATGTGAAAAATTACAGTATATTAGATGAGAAACTATCACAAGATAAATTAATAAATGTGATTGAACGAAACTACGTTAAAGAAGAAAAATACAATAATTGTAACTTTTAACTGAAAGAAATCTAGCAACTTACAAGAATGCTATAATCGTTCATTGTTTCTTGCAACTTGTGCCTCCCTCTTTCGTCCATTTGGCACTTTTTTACACTCAGTTGTCATCCGGTTGTGATCAGCTTATCTCATCACCGACTAGTTGTCTCGTTTCTTAGTTATGCGCTGTCACTTGTCAAATTTTTACTACAATAATTATAAACCTTTGTTTAACTGCCAAATTTATCTTAAAAAAATCTTTAGATTGACCTGCCTCATGTATCTTTTACAACAAAATATTTTGAAAAATTAAATTTTTATGTATTCCAACTATAACGGATAGCAGGATACAAACCTGTAATGAAGGAAATCACATTTCATGAAACAAGAGGATATGATTCCAATGGGAATCTGACTTTCTTAGAAATATGACGCCAGTTTGCCGATGAGAACCTTGGGCCCCACAAAGTTGCTCGCCTCCTCGATCGGCCGCATCCTCCGTCGAGGCTAAAACTCTGTATATTGATCGCTGACCTAATCTCATTGGCAAAGCCATTAGTCGGTGGAGCACAAGGCTCTTAGAACGCGGCTGCGGCTTCGAGCACCACACCACGTTAGTTGCTTCAATTTTTTAGCTTCTTTGCGCTTCTCTACAACTCTCTATTGCGAAAGGTATTCTCTACTCTAATAAGCCGAATCAGATTTAAGGTTTCGTATCGGTTCCTATTATATTTCCTCATATTTGACGCGCTTCGATCTAGTTTCTTCAAATTCGATATGATTGGCTCCACTCCACTTTGACTCTTTTTTAGGTTTGATCAGAATCAAAATGTGATCCAAATTCAAACCCGAATTTAAATCTGGTGCAAACTTCAACCTGCTTTGACCTAGTTTCTTCATATCCAACCCGCTTCAAATTGCTTTAGATATTTGACTTATCCAGTTCAACCTCAGTTAGAACCGCCTGTAATGTCATTGCCAGCCAAGTCCTCTCTTCTCGACGGTGGCCGTCTCCTCTCCTCCACCTGGTATCTAGTACTGCACATGAGAGAGGTGGTTAGAGATTTGATTCTCTACCAGTTGGTGTACCATACTGTACGTAATAGGTGATTAGTGATATGATTTTCCACCAGCTTTACTGTATTTAAGGATCTCTCAACACCTCTTGTCTCGATCTTATTCACTATTCTTTGACACCAACACTCCTCTCCTTGTTGACATTGAAATCTCTATCTTGGCCGTAGATTTTTTTTTCTTTGAACGTTCCTTTTTTAACTCTACTTTTATCGTAGATACACAGTTTCCTTTTAGTGCCCACTTTGTTACACACAAAAGAGACTCAGTTAACTTTCAGCGAATGCTTCATTTCGAATGGGGCCCATCTTTCTAGTAGATGCTTTATTATTGGTTCTACATCCAACATAGATCTCTTCTTTAAAAGATGCTCTATATCGTTCGACACCTTCTTCTCGTTGTTCTCGTCATTCATAGTCATCTAAACTTTTGGCATTTCAACCATCAAGAGTTTGTGATGAGGTGTTAAAGCGCACAAAATTGAATTGTGAGATTGACAACTCTGAACAAAAAAAATTAACTGTCCGCCAGTGGAGACCGCCACGCTTGCGAGGCGAAGCCACCCACCACCGACGTGGTATGTCAGAGGCCAATTTTTGAAAATATCTTCGAGAGAGATTGATTTTTAGAATTATTTTTAAAAAATTGTATTTATTCAAAAACTTACCCTTGAAGAAAAATAGTTGGGACTTGGATCCATATAAAAAAGATATTCATTAATTTTATTCACAAAATATGAAATATTTATGCTCCCATGTCACGTGGCAAATAAATTAAATGGCATGGCATGGCAATCCGCTGCTCGTGGGGCACGGGCTCCTTCTAATATATTGCGCGGCATGGATGTACCTCATCGGACACGTGCGCCTCACATGCGGACTAATTTATATTACGAGCATTGTAAAGCAATGCTAGATGAGACCTTGTGCGGACTTTGGATTGATTTCATAAATAAAAAGTTTAGGAAAAACAGAAAAAAAAAAAACTAGAAAAATACAAGTAAATTCGGCAAAGAAAGAGGTTCTAAAGAAAATTCTAAGCTTGAGCTTCTGAGATCTGCCCTTCATCTATTGCTCTACAGGGGTATTTATAAGGGATTTGAGAAGTAGAATCTCAGTACAACTCCTCCATCAAAACGTTGCACCAACCGTGTCAACACGGCCGCAGAAACGCGGTTTTTGGCCGCGTTTTCGCGGCAAAAGCGTGGATAATGGCCACGCGCTTTGGTGCGTGGCCCCTCTGGTCCATCCATCTGGTAACCTATTCTCAAAATCTTCAGTATATCTCTGAATTTTGAAATATGACAATATCTTAGATAACTTAAAAATCAAGTTATCTCTAAATCTGATTTAGATTCAGATTTTCTCCCCTTTATCTTCATCTTGTAGTGCAAGAAATCGGATTTAAATAGAAGTCCATCTCTATCTTTAATTAGGTGAGGATTCATCTTATTCTATTCTTCTCCTCCTTTATATTTTAAATTAAAATAATTTTAAACCCAAATTTAAATGAAAGAGAAAAGATGATTCCTTTTATCTTCCAATTAATTTTTATTTTCATAATTCTTGTGGGCTTTTGGGCTTCTTTTGGGCTTTCTCTTGAATTATGGAGGCCTGCACATCACTAAATAATAAATGAATTAAATAGTAATGTTTTAACAAAAATTAAGCATGAAAATGTAAATAATAATATGCATTATTGATGACCAATCACACCTCTATACCTATTTTTTTGCTCATCCTCGAGTAAAAATAAAAAAAACTAATCTAACTATCTTAATATCACTTTCGTAGGAATCACGATTGCACTTAACATGTGCAACAAGCCGCTAAACCTTTAGGTTGCCCCCAGAGAACGAGTATTGTCTCGTGAAGGTTTTCAGTGGATTATACCCACAAGATCCATAAAGAAAGAAAAATAAAATGTTAGTATTTTTGAAATACCATTTTTAAAAGAGGAAAAATATTTGAAACATCTTTGTAAAATTTAAGCAATTTATAAGTTTTTAGGATTACCAAATTGATTATTCTTATACTTAGTCTTTATTCAAATATTTATTTATCAATTTAGGTGAGGATTCAAATTGAATTTCTCATCAAGTTTATTATCTTACCCTAAGTCATATGTATCCTTGTGAATGTGAATTTTTTTACTTGGGATTCTTCAACTTCAACTCTCATGCCTTATACATTTATTACTTTTCTTCTTTTTTTTTGTAAGAAGTTCGAAGTATTACTTTTCTTCTTTTCATTCTCTATCAACATCGCGTTCATCTGATTAAAGAGGCGACACCCAAGCGGGACCCGCAATAAGATTAACTCCTATCATGTAAGAGGTCGTCCGTGCAGAAATTTTGAAATTATTAGATAATAGAATAATTTATCCCGTATCTGATAGCCAGTGGGTTAACACAATCCACGCGGTGCCAAAAAAAAAAAAAATCTGGTTTCACCGTGATAGAGAATGAAAAGAAAGAACTAGTCCAAACGCTACTCCCCACTAAGATTTGGGTTTCAACAGACTATCACAAGTTGAATT
This sequence comes from Agave tequilana, assembly GCA_038442645.1. NCBI lineage: Eukaryota > Viridiplantae > Streptophyta > Magnoliopsida > Asparagales > Asparagaceae > Agave > Agave tequilana. The sequence continues at coordinate 128,159 of JAVJIF010033351.1, read as the reverse complement.
TTGCCATACGTAAGGACCACTTCTCTTTTCCATTCATTGACCAAATGCTTGAACGATTAGTTGGCCACGAGTACTACTATTTCTTGGATGGATGCTCGGTGTACAATTAGATTCTTATAGCTCTAAAAGAAAGGAAAAAAATTCAACCAAGCCTATCCTAGGGTAGACCTTAGACCTAGACGACTCCTAACTGGTCGACTGGCCAAGAGAGAGTTACAATAGTAATCTCACTATAAGATAATTGGCCAGGTAGGGGCAAAATTTAGTGAGAGGTATTAGTACAGAGCAACGGGCCTAATTACGCCAAACCACTGAATCTTCGAGGTCTTACCTCTTAATCTCCAATCCTTAGATACCGATTTAACAAGAGTCAAACTCTAACAACTTTCTCTCGAGGTCAATCTCCTATTGAGTTCGAGATGTCTCTAGGGCTGACGGCTAGTCAAATTTTAATTAAGCTTGGATTGTAAGTGCAGTGAAAATGGTTTGGGCTAAGAAGGGGTAATGACTCTCAAGCCCTCTTCAATGTAACCAGAAATAAAAAGAATTAACGAATACCTAGATGCAAGTCTAACTATTTTTTTAGCAATTACAACCAACATTACTGTTGAGTTAAAAATAGTGAACAGAATCAGTCAACAAGATAAGCTAATAGCAGCAGAAGAATTTTGCAATGCAATAGCTCCTGTAAAAAAATTAGTCAAGAGTTCAATAGTATTGCCACGGTTGTGCAGCAAATGTAGAGGAAATGCTGCAAAGTTTGGGGCTTCTGTTTTCTGCTTTCTAGAGCAGAGGCACAAAGCATCTAAGATTCTTCTGCAGTAACTAGTTTATTGAGATCTTTTCCTGCACGTAGAAACCGAGAAACAAAAACTTATTTATGAAATGTATTGTTTCCTCCCTGATAACAACGCCAAAAATTTGTTCGGTCTAAATCGAGTACTGCCGAGTGCACCACGTGAAGTAAAAACATTTTGAAAATAAAATCCGTGTGTGGTGACTGGTGTTCAATGTACTGCGCAGCCTAGGGCTAGCGGGTCGTATCCATGAGGAGGATTGCAATAGAAGCATTTCGGTACTTTAGGAAACAAGTTCTTTTCTTTGTTTAAAAGTAAAAAATCAAAGAAAAAGATTTTGGTTGTGGAGTTTGGTTTTGAGATCAGGAAAGAGAAAACAAAAGAGAGTTAAAGAGAGAGAAAATTTAGGGTTCTGGAAAAATGGTTGAAAACATGAAAGGGAAGGAAATGAGTTTCTAAAATGAAGATGAATTTTTTTTTTTAAAAAGAGAAGAAGTTCAAGGCTCACTAATCTACTTAACACCACTAACTTACTAACCTCTGGAGAATGTGTGGCTCACTTTGGATTATTGGCAAAAGATTAGCCTTGAGATGAAAAAGCATATCAAACAAAACACATAAAATAGGGTTTAAAAATCCCACTTGCACCAACAGTTTATTAGACATGAAAATTAATTCATCAAAATCACAAGAATGGAATATGACTAGTTTTAAAACACATATTGAATAAACAAAAGTTTAACACCCATCCTCATGTGCCTTCAAGAATACTCGCAAGTGTTGGCCCAAAGGCCTATCACCCTAGTTTTGATGATGATCAACTCATGAAGTTATGTTTACTAATGATCTTGTGTTTAATTAGTGACAGATTCCTTATCAAGATCTTAGTAGGTGTGGAGCTTCAACAAAGGATAAAATGTCAAGTTGGAAGCTAGCACCGGTCGATTCACGAGCCTATGCATCAAGACCACATCTAGAGATGAGCTCGGTGGATTGCATGTGGACCAAGTCAAGAAGATGAGAAGACTTCAAGGGAAGACTTCAAGAAGATGAAGACTTGTGTCTAGGTATAAGATTTTTGTTTGTTTTAGTTAAAATGTAAAGGATAGATAGTTGGTGGATTGCTCAAGTTCATATCACACACACACTCTTGATTTATGTGTTTTCATAAAAGATTTTTAGTTTTAGAAAAATACCGTTTTAGTTTTTGGTGTTTCAAATATACATGTGTTTTTAACCAAAACCTTTTTAGAACTCTCGTCCGTCCTGCTGATCTGCTCGACACACTTTTAGTTTTCTAGTCATAACTTTTGATTCCTATATTCAATTAACATGATTTATATTGAATTTTAAAGATGACTTTCAGAGCTACATTTAATATTCAATAATCATCTTCTGATTTAAATGTTAAGAATGTCAATGGGTTGAAGTCTGAAAAGCAGTTTTCAGTTTCTGATTTGATACCTTTTAGTATTTTATTGATAACTTTCAATTCCGAATTGCTATTGATTTGATTTAAGTTGAATTAGAAAGAAGACTTCAATATCTACAAATTCATCCTATATACTTATTCCCAAATTCGAACGTTTTAGACCTCAAAACTGTGCTCCAAGTTAACCCATTGCACAGAGGTCGGTCGACCGGGCCGGTCGACCGACGTGCACAAAACTGTGCACGTCTGGCAGTTTTGTGCGGTCGACCGGGCCGGTCGACCGGAACTGAGAGCAGTGCTCTCTGTTCTTCTCGGTCGACCGGGCCAGTCGACCGGAGGCTGTAACGGTCAGATTTTTGACCGTTATCGGTCGACCGGGCGGTCGACCGGCAGCTCTGACAGACCCCAACGGTCAGATTTTTCTGACCTCTATAAAAGGGGGTTTTGTCATTGTTTTGAGCCAAGATTTTAGGAGAGCTTTTGTCCAGTTATTTCCATTCTTTTAGCAGAGTTTTCTCCACAAAATAGAGTGCCAATATTTCCTATCAAAAGGGATTTTATCAAGAGAGTGTTTATTGTGATTTCTTGAGTTTTCCATCAAAAGTTCTTTCCTTGATTTCTCACACTACACTTGAGCATCCATTGAGCTATTCATCCTATAGGTGTTGTAGTGAGAGTTTTTGTAGGTGATCAAGTGTTTAGATCACCAAGATTTCATCTTGTACTTTGAGGAGACGGGCAAGTGTGCTCGTGGTTGTTTAAGGGTTCGGGTGCGAACTCTTGTAGCTAGAGGTGCGGCCTCGACGAGCCGGTGGGCTTGTGGTGTGTAAGGGACTAGAGAGTCCGAGGGATTGTAGGTGTTGCGGCACCAAGGAGAGATCCGGTTGGATCGTGCATAGTGGAAATCCTTCGTGTGTCGAAGGCGGGGATGTAGAGCAAGTGTGCTCGAACCTCGAAACAAACCCTTTGTGTTTGCGATTGCTCACTCTATCTCTCCTTCTCTCTTTGTCTTTTATATCTTGCATTACTTTATAGTCTTTATCTCTTATATGCATGATATACCCTTGTGCTCATAATTGCTATACTTGCTTGGGATTGTTGTTAACACTAGTATTCAACCAAGAGAGCCAACGCGGCACCTCAACCCATTCAAGGGGAATCTAGAGGAGTTTGTCCAGAGCCTCGCAAGGGGAATTCGGCAACACTCTTGTGTTATACATAAGTGTTTAATTAAAAGAAGTTTAATTTGGTCAACTTAGTTTTAATTCCGCATTATTTGTTCATAAGTGACCATTAGATTAGCCATCACCTATTCACCCCCCTCTAGGTGATCTTACAATTGGTATCAGAGCTAGTGCTCTTGATATTGGGTCTAACAACCTAAGAGTTAAAGATCCTCTTTTAGGCTAATCACAAGATTTGTACACACACCATGGACTTCATGTCACCACCCACCTTTGACATCCTTAACATCCAAATTTGGAAGGTTAAGATGTCATTGTACCTCAAAGCCTTAGGATTTCATGTCTATCTTGCCACTACTAATAATGCTTATTCTTTAGATGGTAAGAACATTGAGGCTAATGCAAAAGCCCTTCATGCTATTAAGTCAACCCTAAATGATGATTATTTATCTAGGGTTTCTAATGTTGAATCGGCTTTTGTAGCTTGGAACATCATCACCTCCCTTGGCGAAAAGGACCTATACTATGTGGGGAGCGATTCGGACGTTGGAAGCGACATCTCCAACGTATGCTATATGGTCCAAGGGGATAACCCCCTTGAGGTAAACTCCGAATCCGATGATGAGGACATGTCATATGATGAGCTCACTTCATTTTGCCAAACAATTCTTGAGAAATATGACATGATTAAAAAGGAAAATAAAAATTTGAAAAAGGACATTGCTTGCATGCATATAGAACAAGATTCTTTTAAATCTAACATTGCATGTTTAGAAAAAGAAAATAACATTTTGAAAAAGAATTTTGATGCCATGCTTAATGATAAAGTTTCTTTAGAAAATAAAATGGCATGCTTAGAAAAAGAAAATGAAGATTTGAAAAATGAGAATATTTCCTTAATGTCTAAATTGAATGTTTTATGTGAAGGAAATATGATTTTGAAAAATAAGATTGATTTGGTGGAAAAACAAAAGGAAGATGTTTTTCAAGAAAATAAATCTTTGAAAAGAAAAATTTGTGAAAAAGAAAAGATTTTGTTTCACAAAAGAAAAAGAAAAGTGATTCTATATCTCATCATGCTTCTCATGCACACATTGATCAAAATGAGATTAATAATTTGAAAAATAAAATTGATAATTTGAGCTCTAATTTGAGCTCATGTGCATTCAATCATACTAGATTGGAATCCTTGTTTCAAAAGAAACAAGTTCCTCATACTCATGCACATCATCATCATGACCATGCTTATGATGCACATCATGCTCACACTCCCACTCATAAGTATGCTAAGGTGTACACATGTACACATTGTGGTCGCAAAGGCCATCTAAGAAAATTTTGTTATGAAAGGTTAAATGTTCTTATTTTTGATAAAATAAAAATGCTTGGGTTCCTTACAAGACTAACCCCATAGGACCAAGAAAATATGGGTACCAAAACCCCCACCCTTTGATTTTGATGTAGGTAAGGGCTCTCACAAAATGTGAGAGATTTGGTGCCTTGATGGTGGGTGCAATTGAACTAAAATGACACATACTTGGAGCACCGCTATCAAGGAATTTTGGTGGGTCAACCACCATGCTAGGAGCTTTGAAGTTGGTAACAATTTCTAAACTCCTATTTCATTTATGTACATGCCTTTTAATTTCATGTATCATATAGCATGTTCATATTTTTTTTGGTGCTTCTTGTGGCATTTTCATGCTTAAATGTAGAATGTGTCAAAACTTATATTTATACATATATGAATAGTGAACTACAATTGACTTATATATATTTGAACTTCATGCTCATTTGTATTCACTATATGCATGTGTATAGGCTAGTTTTGATGATTCCGTCATTTATACCTGTTATGCCTATCTTTGATCTTACTTCATGTATATGTGTGTTTAATTCAAATCTAATAAATATACATGTATACCCTTGAGTCATTTGCCTTCATGCAATATATATTGGACTCTTTTCATATTTGAGATATGTATGCATATTGTTAGAATTGGATAAATCATACATATACCATGAAGATTAGTATTTTAAATAAATAATAAAAAAATTGATGATTTTTCATGTTTTTGATTTGTATTAAAGATTAAAACATGTGTAAAACAAAATGTGATTTATGATCTTTTTGAGCTTGAATGACTACTTTCATAAAAATACTATTTACATGATCCTTTGAACACTCATCTTTATGATACAAAATATTTTGAGCTTTATAGACCATGTGTGATTAAATCTTTGTGTATTTAGTATTGCTTTATGAAAAATATATGATTTGTTTTAAGATGAAAAATAAGATTTTCATGAGATTCATGCTTCACTTTCTATTTTCATGAAAATACCATTTACATAACCTTTGAACACTCATCTTTTATGATAAAAGATAATTTTTGAGCTTTATAGACTATGAGTGCTTAAACTTGTATGTATTTAGTATAATTCATGAATAACATATGATTTCATGCTTGTGAAGGATATTTAACTAGTTTTTCAAAAATTATTTATAACTAGTTATTTATTCTTCAAATTTGGTAGTGCTTAGACATAACTATTTTTAAAACCTACCAATTTTTGGTTATGAGTATATACATGACTTACAATGTTAATTTTACAATTGGTATATATTACTCACATTTTGGTTCCTATATATGTATGCCCTAATTTTCAAATTGGTCTTATCTATTCACATACATATATATGATTTTCATGTGCTTGCTTTACAATTGATTTACATTCTTAAAAGCACAAAAAGTTTATGCTAAGTTAAGTTAACACCTTATATTAACTATGCATAAGCTTATGAAAAATAAAAAGATTTTATTTTAGATCTTTCATTTGGTATCAATATGCTTCAACTTCAAATTTGTTATATGATTACAATTGATATCAATATGTTTGAAACATTAAAGATTTTGCAATGATAACTTGATATCACACATCTTCAAGTGCTATTTTCTATTGGTATCAAAATTACAAATTATGATTGGTTCAAAATTTGTTTTATTGGGAAAAGTTCAAAATTTTGTTTTGATATAAAAAAAAAATTAAAATGTTTTGTTTTGTATTTCCTATATGCAAGGAGAGCTTAACATCTCTCTTACATATAGATTCATGTTGAGTATATTATAAATTGAGGAGCTTAAGATCTCTTCTTTATATGATATACGTGTGTAGGGGGAGCTTCACATCTCCTTCTATGCATTACATAGTTGTGTTGTGTGAATTAGGGCTTCACATCCCTCTTTCATGAAATGCACATTGTAGGGAAGCTAACTTAACGTCTTCCTCTTCATGAATGTATATCGCATATAAATCTTTATTGGTTGATTTGTATTTACCCCTTCTTGATTCTTTTGTTTTGACAAAAAGGGGGAGAAAAATTTGTTTTGATTTGCTTTTACTTTGAACCCTTTGTTGATGATTGACAAAAAGGGGGAGAAGTATTTGTGATGTATTTGTGATATATGCATGATTTCCTTACTTAAGGGGGAGAAGTATTTGTCTTCCTTACTTAAGGTTGTATAAGATTTGTATTTATGCATATATATATTTGTATTGCAAATAGGAGAAAAAGATTTTGATTTATGCTTGTTGCATGTGTTATCTCCATTCATTTGCATACATGTCATGTGCTTCATTGTATTTATCATTTATTTGATATGCATGAGTAAGGGGGAGCTTCTTTGAAGCTTTACTTTATCCATGCATATATAACTTCATGAGTTTTGTCATCATCAAAAAGGGGGAGATTGTTGGCCCAAAGGCCTATCACCCTAGTTTTGATGATGATCAACTCATGAAGTTATGTTTACTAATGATCTTGTGTTTAATTAGTGAGATTCCTTATCAAGATCTTAGTAGGTGTGGAGCTTCAACAAAGGATAAAATGTCAAGTTGGAAGCTAGCACCGGTCGATTCACGAGCCTATGTATCAAGACCACATCTAGAGATGAGCTCGGTGGATTGCATGTGGACCAAGTCAAGAAGATGAGAAGACTTCAAGGGAAGACTTCAAGAAGATGAAGACTTGTGTCTAGGTATAAGATTTTTGTTTGTTTTAGTTAAAATGTAAAGGATAGATAGTTGGTGGATTGCTCAAGTTCATATCACACACACACTCTTGATTTATGTGTTTTCATAAAAGATTTTTAGTTTTAGAAAAATACCGTTTTAGTTTTTGGTGTTTCAAATATACATGTGTTTTTAACCAAAACCTTTTTAGAACTCTCGTCCGTCCTGCTGATCTGCTCGACACACTTTTAGTTTTCTAGTCATAACTTTTGATTCCTATATTCAATTAATATGATTTATATTGCATTTTAAAGATGACTTTCAGAGCTACATTTAATATTCAATAATCATCTTCTGATTTAAATGTTAAGAATGTCAAATATTGGGTTGAAGTCTGAAAAATAGTTTTCAGTTTCTGATTTGATACTTTTAGTATTTTATTGATAACTTTCAATTCCGAATTGATATTGATTTGATTTAAGTTGCATTAGAAAGAAGACTTCAATATCTACAAATTTATCCTATATACTTATTCCCAAATTCGAACGTTTTAGAGCTCAAAACTGTGCTCCAAGTTAACCCATTGCACAGAGGTCGGTCGACTGGGCCGGTCGACCGACGTGCACAAAACTGTGCACGTCTGGCAGTTTTGTGCGGTCGACCGGGCCGGTCGACCGGAACTGAGAGCAGTGCTCTCTGTTCTTCTCGGTCGACCGGGCCAGTCGACCGGAGGCTGTAACGGTCAGATTTTTGACCGTTACCGGTCGACCGGGCGGTCGACCGGCAGCTCTGACAGACCCCAACGGTCAGATTTTTCTGACCTCTATAAAAGGGGGTTTTGTCATTGTTTTGAGCCAAGATTTTAGGAGAGCTTTTGTCCAGTTATTTTCATTCTTTTAGCAGAGTTTTCTCCACAAAATAGAGTGCCAATATTTCCTATCAAAAGGGATTTTATCAAGAGAGTGTTTATTGTGATTTCTTGAGTTTTCCATCAAAAGTTCTTTCCTTGATTTCTCACACTACACTTGAGCATCCATTGAGCTATTCATCCTATAGGTGTTGTAGTGAGAGTTTTTGTAGGTGATCAAGTGTTTAGATCACCAAGATTTCATCTTGTACTTTGAGGAGATGGGCAAGTGTGCTCGTGGTTGTTTAAGGGTTCGGGTGCGAACTCTTGTAGCTAGAGGTGCGGCCTCGACGAGCCGGTGGGCTTGTGGTGTGTAAGGGACTAGAGAGTCCGAGGGATTGTAGGTGTTGCGGCACCAAGGAGAGTTCCGGTTGGATCGTGCATAGTGGAAATCCTTCGTGTGTCGAAGGCGGGGATGTAGAGCAAGTGTGCTCGAACCTCGAAACAAACCCTTTGTGTTTGCGATTGCTCACTCTATCTCTCCTTCTCTCTTTGTCTTTTATATCTTGCATTACTTTATAGTCTTTATCTCTTATATGCATGATATACCCTTGTGCTCATAATTGCTATACTTGCTTGGGATTGTTGTTAACACTAGTATTCAACCAAGAGAGCCAACGCGGCACCTCAACCCATTCAAGGGGAATCTAGAGGAGTTTGTCCAGAGCCTCGCAAGGGGAATTCGGCAACACTCTTGTGTTATACATAAGTGTTTAATTAAAAGAAGTTTAATTTGGTCAACTTAGTTTTAATTCCGCATTATTTGTTCATAAGTGACCATTAGATTAGCCATCACCTATTCACCCCCCCTCTAGGTGATCTTACAGCAAGATTTGAAGGCTTAAATTCAGGCATTCATATGATTCAAGTGGGTTATGAGTTCACAAAATTGATCAAAAGTCAGAAGTAGTGGTGTAAGAGATTAGTGAGCCATGAAAAGAAGTTAGTTCCTCATGATTTGATTAAAGCAAACAATGAAACGAGTAATTAAAAAGATATACCGGGAAATGAGAAGTAGATCGGTAAAGTAGAAATCCTCCTTGATTGTCGCATTCAATTACATATTACACACTCTTCTCTCTCTCTCTCTCTCTCTCTCTCTCTATCTCTCTCTCTCTCTCTCTGAATCTAAGCTAAAACAAATGCAGAAAAAAAAGAAAATAAAAAAAGATTACATTCGTAAAGAATTAACTGACAAGAAAGTCTTAACCCTAATCAATAAATAAAAATCCTAGCCTATACTCTCTATCTCTTTTGCCTCTGCTATACTCTCTGTCTCTTTTGCCTCTGCTCAGATGGGGTATTTATAGGAGGAGACCTGTAACAACCGATTTAAATTAATCCGGGTTATAGTCTAAAATAATTTCATTTTACTAGTGTAACAGTAAGATTAAATCTTAATCCAAAAATTGGGAAAATACCAGAAGAGTATATATATATATATATATATATATATATATATATATATATATATATATATATATATATATACACACATAAATATTCATATGTATTCACATTGGCACATTTTGATACTAAGAATATTGTACATATTTAATAGATGTACATTACATGAGAATACATATACCAAGCCATATTATTAAATTTGTATTATGACATAGGGATACATAAACTAAATACATTAATACCCAAAATAATTTAGAAATAGTGGTGATGTGTTGGCAAAATTTGGGAGCAAGAGGGAGTTGAGGTGGGGGCTATCAATGATACTTGGGAAATTGGGGTGATGAGGTGTCATGACCTTGTTAATTATAGGAAACCAATAACTAAAAATAGTAAAACATTACTTTCCCAAATATTAACTCCTTTCTTCCCCAAAATCTACAGCCATCTCCTTCCTTTTTGCTGAGAACGAAACCCACAAAACTTTCTCTCTCTTCCTTGGATCAAAACCAAAGTTGATCTCTCCCTCTCTCTCTCTCACTCCCTTCACCTCCCCCTCACCCTAGCCGCACGCCCCAGCAGGGCGGCGGGCTCGGCGGCGGCCAGGGCGGCCGCGCTGCAGGCGCGGCAGGGACAGGCCCTGCGCGCGCGGCGCAGGGCGCGGCGAGCGCGGCGTGCCGCGGTAGGAGCGCGTGCGAGCGCGCGAGCGCGCTGCGGGCGTGCTGCAGGCGGGCGCGCCGAAGGAGAAAGGGGGGTTTTCGAGGCGGAGTCCGGGGAAGTTCGCGGGTCAGATTCGTTCCTCTTCGAGCAAGATTGGGGAAAAACAGAACTTTAATTGAAGGTAAATCCTAAAAATTCCTTAGGATTAGGTTATGTTTTTGTATCAATAACTAATTTAGGGTTATCTTGATTTAGGCTTCGATTCGGCGGGTGAAATAGGCGGATCTCATCACGTAGGCACTCGTCAAGCAAGGTGAGTAAACTGAAATTTTAATTAGATTAAGGTTATGAAGTTGCTAATTTGGATAAGTAAATGGTTGGATAAATCACGAATTGAAATAAACTTGTATGTAAATTTATATATATAATGAAAAGAATAAAAAGATATCATGTTGTGAAATTAGAGGAAAAGAAAGGAGAAATCACATTATGTATGAAATTAGGAATTTTTCTTTCATAGGATGTGCACTACCTAGATTAGCCTCATATTAGCATGTTTGAGAAATACGGGCAACTCTTCCTATTGACTATGTAAATTAAATTAATACGGAGGACCGGTTTAGATTGCATGTAATGGAGGACGTTACGAAGTCTTATGTGATATGTGTATATATTATACCGCTAATCTAGCTAGATACAATGCATGTGAAATATCGGGCTAGGTATCGTAGCGAGAAATAAAAAGGGAAATATGTCAATACTATGTATGTACACTAAATTTAAATCATTAGCGTGGTGTGATACCCTCATTAAAGAAGAATAAAATGTTTACATTAGAAGGGTTATATACCCATATAGATATGAACCCATACAAGAGAATGGCTTGCTTACTTTTCATAGAATATGAAAAGTCTATGTGTAATTGTATGTTTTTTAGAATGAAGTATATATTGTGAATGATATATTTGGAGGAAGGGGCCGAGCAAGAACCGGCAGGAGGGGGAAGACGGTGAAATTTGCATTATGAGTATATATGTATATATTTATATTACTTGGAGGAAGGGGCCGAGCGAGAACCGGTAGGAGGGGGAAGACGGTGACAACCGTATTATAAGTACATATGTATGTGTATATATATTACTCGGAGGAAGGGGCCGAGCGAGAACCGGCAGGAGGGGGGAGACGGTGACAACCATATTATGTATATGCATGTACTATATATATATTACTTGGAGGAAGGGGCCGAGTGGGAGCCGGCAGAAGGGGGAAGGCGGTGACAACTACATTTGTTTCTATTTTGTGCTAAATACGATAGTGATAAACTTAAATAAATTTTCATGGTAGTTGAGACATCTATCCTAAAATTGAGGAGCATGTGAGAGTACGGCGGGAACCTGTTAATAAATTTCAGGATCAACTTTAAACCTTTTGATATAAGGAATTAAATTAGTAAATTTTAGATTGTTTACTCACTGAGCTGTCAAGCTCACGCCTTTATTTCTTTTGTAAATTTCAGTTTCGGACAGAGGTAAGAAGCCGATTTAGATTCTGAAATCTTAAGAATATGGATTGATCGACCCTCTCATGTCTTACTTGTGAGCAATTGTCTATTTTCATATTTTGTCTACTTTTGGAAATGCTTATTGTATATATATGTGAGAACTTGGTGTATGAAAGAAGATTTTGGGTGTTACTAATGTAAGTTTAAGCTTTATGCGTGGCCGTTTGACACAAGAACTTGACAAGTAATCTTAGTTGTATTGATGGAAGGATCTGAGCCTTGTTATGGTAAATATGATGTATTGTGGGGACGAATGTTGTGACCCTCCTTGGGATATGATGGATGAATGCAAAGTTATGTAAAGAGGCCTTCTTTTCCTTATGTTGATAAGTAGGCCAATTGTGCCGAAATATGATGTTGGTAATGTTGGATCTATTGTGGACAATTGTTGTTGTTGTGTAGTATGGCATAGTCCATATTTTAGGGGAGGTGCTGTCAAAATTTTAAGGAAGTATTATTTTATCAGTCTTATATTATAAGTAGTTATCGGGACCGTTACATTTGGTATCAGAGCGAGGTTGCTAGTTTAAATAAATAGACCAAGTATGGACTAATTGTAGGGTTGTATGCACATTACATGTTTGTTGGTGGGAGCACTAGGGAGGTTACTATTAGACCGTGAAATTTTAAGTGTATGGGTTCTCTGAAATGTATGATATTCGCCTGTTCTCCTACGTTCTAATTCGGGTACCCACATACTCTGATTTGAACGTATCCTACGAAAGGTGCGGGCCTATCGTGTGGATCTTCAGTGGTATGGGACACTGAGACTGGGGAGCAAGTAAAATATCAGACAAGTCAGGGGTAACTCAACTAGAAGGTACCTGAATTCTGTAAAATAATTGCAAGCTTTCCAATTGATATATGTATATAGATATGTGTGGTTAATCTATCATGTTTTGAGGATTTGGGAAGGAAAATAATCTAATATGAAACCTTATCCTTTCAGATGGGAGATTCTGACACGCCCGAGTTGTCATCCGAGGGCTCAGAGATGGAAAGTCAGAGTTGGATTGTAAATAGCATGGACTGGGATTACGAGTCCGATGAAACAAATCCAAAAACTATCTTTAGTAGACCCAAGGGTTGTACCAATATGATGGGGGTAGCAGGACGCAACAAAGAGAATACCATCAAGGATGCCGAGAGTGTTATAAGAAATATGTCAGGGATCGAGGACCAGGAAGACGCACCCGATGCTGAGGTGGAGTCCCCTGGGAAGATGTTTTATGGGGGTATTTGGTGGAATTCTAATTGGATTGAAGATATGGATCTATATGACGACCATGAGCACTGGAGATGCGGGGATGACAGTATAATAGAAGAAGACCCCGAGGAAGAGGATCCAGAAGAAGACCTCGAGAAAGAGGATCCAGAAGAAGACCTCGAGGAAGAGGATCCTGAAGAAGATCCAGAAGAAGGAGTCCATAAGGGGGAAGCCTCAGCCGGTGATAGTATGGACAAAAGCTTCACTGACTCAAACACCACTCCATGAATTCTAGGGGCTAGGACATAGTATTTTGGGAGAATGAATATTTTGGACTTGCATGTTTAGGACTTTTGGGAAGGGTCTTGTATGTTGTAATCAAATGCGCAGAAATGGCATATCTTAGTTTGTGCACTTGCATCTTTTGTATGAATATAAGCATTCCTGTGATCTCAGCCTTAAAGGCCACCAAATTATTGCGACATGGATGTCAAGGATTTTTGGCAACATTATTAGCTAAGGAGGAAGAGGAAGTAAGAATTGAAGACATAACAGTTGTGAGAGAATATCCTGATGTGTTCCCCGAAGAATTGCCAGGCTTACCTCCTGTCAGGGAAGTAGAGTTCTCCATTGACCTCCTACCTGGAATAGGACCTATATCAAAGGCTCCCTATAGAATGGCACCAGCAGAGATGAAAGAATTGAAGGAACAATTAGAAGAATTATTAGACCTGAGATTTATTCGGCCAAGTGTATCACCCTGGGGCGCTCCTGTGCTATTTGTAAAGAAGAAAGATGGAAGTATGAGACTGTGTATAGATTACCGGGAGTTGAATAAAGTCACTATCAAGAACCGATACCCACTCCCGAGGATAGATGATCTTTTTGATCAGCTTCAGGGTGCAAGTGTATTTTCCAAAATAGATCTAAGATCGGGATACCATCAATTGAAAATCAAATCAGAGGATGTCCCTAAAACAGCCTTTAGAACCAGATATGGGCATTATGAATTTTTGGTGATGCCATTTGGACTGACCAATGCCCCAACAGCATTTATGGATCTGATGAATAGAATCTTTCAGCTATATTTGGACAAATTTGTAGTGGTATTCATTGATGACATACTAATATACTCAAGAAACCCAGAGGAACATGAAAAGCATTTGAGAATAGTCTTGCAATTATTGAGGGAAAAACAACTTTATGCAAAATTCAAAAAGTGTGAGTTCTGGCTAGAAAAAGTTGGATTCCTCGGTCATATTATTACTAAAGAAGGAATATCTGTGGACCCAGCAAAGATAGAAGCGATTGAGAATTGGCCCCGACCTACTAATGTCTCCGAGGTACGAAGTTTCTTAGGGCTGGCAGGGTATTATCGAAGATTCGTAGAGGGATTTTCTAGGATTGCGGCACCATTATCACAATTGACCAAGAAAAATCTCAAATTTCATTGGGGGGAAAGTCAGGAGGATAGTTTTCAAGAATTGAAAAATAAGCTAACCTCGGCCCCAATCCTAGCCATGCCCTCTGGGACTGAAGGATATGTTATATACAGTGATGCATCAAAGTCGGGACTGGGATGTGTATTAATGCAGCATGGTAGGGTAATTGCATATGCCTCCAGACAACTTAAAAACCATGAGAAGAACTATCCCACCCATGACTTGGAACTGGCTGCAGTCATATTTGCTCTAAAAATATGGCGACACTATCTATATGGGGTGTCTTGTGATATATATACAGACCATAAGAGCCGGAAGTACATATTTACCCAAAAAGAATTGAATATGCGCCAAAGAAGATGGTTGGAACTAATGAAAGATTATGATTTGACCATTCATTATCACGAAAGCCAACGTGGTGGCAGATGCTCTTAGCCGCAAATCGGAGGGATCTTTAGCTACACTATTAACTCAACAGGCTAGTTTGCTAGAGGAGATAGAAAGGATGCAGATAGAGGTTCAACCAAAGGAAATCATAATTAGAGATAGCCAGATGAACCAAGTGAGAGTGGAATTTGATCTTTATGATAAGGTCCAACAAGCACAACAAAATGATAAGCAGACAGTTAAGAACTTCGAGAAAGTGCAAAGGGGCGAAACACAATATTTTGTCATTGATAAAGGGTTACTAAAGAAGGGAAACCGAGTATGTGTACCCCCAGACTTCGAACTCAAGGAACAAATTATAAGGGAAGCCCATTGCACCCCTTACACAGCACACCCTGGGGCAACTAAGATGTATCAAGATCTGCGAGCAAATTTTTGGTGGGAAGGGATGAAGGATGACAGAGCCCGGTTCGTGCAGAAATGTTTAATATGTCAACAAGTTAAAGCGGAACATAAGAAGCCCCCGGGACTGCTAATGCCACTCCAAGTTCCTGAATGGAAATGGAATCACATTACTATGGATTTTGTGTCAGGACTCCCCAAATCTCCCCGTGGACATGATGCCATATGGGTGATAGTTGATCGACTCACTAAGTCCGCACATTTCTTACCCATTCGATTGGATTACTCGATGGATAAGTTAGCACAAATCTATCTCCAAGAGATAATTAGAATTCATGGGGTGCCCGAAACCATTGTGTCGGATCGAGACCCTCGGTTCCAATCTAGGTTCTGGGTCAAATTATCTAAAGCTCTGGGAACCAAGCTACACCCTAGCACGGCAGCACACCCGCAGACTGATGGGCAGTCCGAAAGAACTATTCAAATATTAGAGGATATGCTGAGAGCTTGTACATTAGATTTTTGGGGCAATTGAGAGAAGTACCATTCATTAGTAGAGTTCACGTATAACAACAGCTACCAGTCCATTATAGGAATGCCACCCTTCGAAGCTTTATATGGAAGGAAGTGTAGATCACCAATTTGTTGGGAAGAAATGGGAGATCGAAAGTTACTAGGACCATACATGGTCCAAGAAACTACAGAAAAGATCCGAATAATAAGGAAGAGGATGAAGGCAGCACAAAGCAGACAAAAAGCATATGCAGATCGACGCCGGAGACCCCTGGAATTTACGGGGGGA
Organism: Agave tequilana; assembly: GCA_038442645.1. Classification (NCBI taxonomy): domain Eukaryota; kingdom Viridiplantae; phylum Streptophyta; class Magnoliopsida; order Asparagales; family Asparagaceae; genus Agave; species Agave tequilana. The sequence goes on along the minus strand of JAVJIF010033351.1, from coordinate 111,960 downwards.
GACAAAGTTTTTCTGAAGATATCTCCGATGAAGGGTGTAATGCACATTGGCAAAAGAAACAAGTTAGGACCCCGGTATGTTGGACCTTTTGAAATATTGGAAAGAATTGGACCATTGGCCTATCGGTTAGCCTTACCACCCGAGATGGAAAAAGTGCATAACGTGTTCCATGTATCACAGCTAAGGAAATACATATCAGACCCCAATCATGTCCTTAAATATTCGCCACTACAAATTCAAGAAGACCTGTCCTACGTAGTGGAGCCGGTGCAAATTCTTGACCGTAAGGAGAAACAGTTGAGAAATAAAGTGATTCCCTTAATAAAGGTATTGTGGAGAAGTCAAAAGCTTGAGGAGACTACATGGGAACCGGAAGAAGAAATGCAAAGGTCTCATCCGCAACTATTTCAAGGTACGTTAAAGTTTCGGGACGAAACTCTTTTAAGGAGGGTAGAATTATAACAACCATTTAAATTAATCCGGGTTATAGTCTAAAATAATTTCATTTTACTAGTGTAACAGTAAGATTAAATCTTAATCCAAAAATTGGGAAAATACCAGAAGTATATATATATATATATATATATATATATATATATATATATATATATATATATATATACACATAAATATTCATATGTATTCACATTAGCACATTTTGATACTAAGAATATTGTACATATTTAATAGACGTACATTACATGAGAATACATATACCAAGCCATATTATTAAATTTGTATTATGACATAGGGATACATAAACTAAATACATTAATACCCAAAATAATTTAGAAATAGTGGTGATGTGTTGGCAAAATTTGGGAGCAAGAGGGAGTTGAGGTGGGGGCTATCAAGGATACTTGGGAAATTGGGGTGATGAGGTGTCATGACCTTGTTAATTATAGGAAACCAATAACTAAAAATAGTAAAACATTACTTTCCCAAATATTAACTCCTTTCTTCCCCCAAAATCTACAGCCATCTCCTTCCTTTTTGCTGAGAACGAAACCCACCAAACTTTCTCTCTCTTCCTTGGATCAAAACCAAAGTTGATCTCTCCCTCTCTCTCTCTCACTCCCTTCACCTCCCCCTCACCCTAGCCGCACGCCCCAGCAGAGCGGCGGGCTCGGCGGCGGCCAGGGCGGCCGCGCTGCAGGCGCGGCAGGGACAGGCCCTGCGCGCGCGGCGTGCGGTGGCAGGAGCGCGTGCAAGCGCGCGAGCGCGCTGCGGGCGTGCTGCAGGCGGGCGCGTCGGAGGAGGAAGGGGGGTTTTCGAGGCGGAGTCTGGGGAAGTTCGCGGGTCGGATTCGTTCCTCTTCGAGCAAGATTGGGGAAAAACAGAACTTTAATTGAAGGTAAATCCTAAAAATTCCTTAGGATTAGGTTATGTTTTTGTATCAATAACTAATTTAGGGTTATCTTGGTTTAGGGCTTCGATTCGGCGGGTGAAATAGGCGGATCTCATCACGTAGGCACTCGTCAAGCAAGGTGAGTAAACTGAAATTTTAATTAGATTAAGGTTATGAAGTTGCTAATTTTGGATAAGTAAATGGTTGGATAAATCACGAATTGAAATAAACTTGTATGTAAATTTATATATATAATGAAAAGAATAAAAAGATATCATGTTGTGAAATTAGAGGAAAAGAAAGGAGAAATCACATTATGTATGAAATTAGGAATTTTTCTTTCATAGGATGTGCACTACCTAGATTAGCCTCATATTAGCATGTTTGAGAAATACGGGCAACTCTTCCTATTGACTATGTAAATTAAATTAATACGGAGGACCGGTTTAGATTGCATGTAATGGAGGATGTTACGAAGTCTTATGTGATATGTGTATATATTATACCGCTAATCTAGCTAGATACAATGCATGTGAAATATCGGGCTAGGTATCGTAGCGAGAAATAAAAAGAGAATATGTCAATACTATGTATGTACACTAAATTTAAATCATTAGCGTGGTGTGATACCCTCATTAAAGAAGAATAAAATGTTTACATTAGAAGGGTTATATACCCATATAGATATGAACCCATACAAGAGAATGGCTTGCTTACTTTTCATAGAATATGAAAAGTCTATGTGTAATTGTATGTTATTTAGAATGAAGTATATATTGTGAATGATATATTTGGAGGAAGGGGCCGAGCAAGAACCGGCAGGAGGGGGACGACGGTGAAATTTGCATTATGAGTATATATGTATATATTTATATTACTTGGAGGAAGGGGCCGAGCGAGAACCGGTAGGAGGGGGAAGACGGTGACAACCGTATTATAAGTACATATGTATGTGTATATATATTACTCGGAGGAAGGGGCCGAGCGAGAACCGGCAGGAGGGGGGAGACGGTGACAACCATATTATGTATATGCATGTACTATATATATATTACTTGGAGGAAGGGGCCGAGCGGGAGCCGGCAGAAGGGGGAAGGCGGTGACAACTACATTTGTTTCTATTTTGTGCTAAATACGATAGTGATAAACTTAAATAAATTTTCATGGTAGTTGAGACATCTATCCTAAAATTGAGGAGCATGTGAGAGTACGGCGGGAACCCGTTAATAAATTTCAGGATCAACTTTAAACCTTTTGATATAAGGAATTAAATTAGTAAATTTTAGATTGTTTACTCACTGAGCTGTCAAGCTCACGCCTTTATTTCCTTTGTAAATTTCAGGTTCGGACAGAGGTAAGAAGCCGATTTAGATTCTGAAATCTTAAGAATATGGATTGATCGACCCTCTCATGTCTTACTTGTGATCAATTGTCTATTTTCATATTTTGTCTACTTTTGGAAATGCTTATTGTATATATATGTGAGAACTTGGTGTATGAAAGAAGATTTTGGGTGTTACTAATGTAAGTTTAAGCTTTATGCGTGACCGTTTGACACAAGAACTTGACAAGTAATCTTAGTTGTATTGATGGAAGGATCTGAGCCTTGTTATGGTAAATATGATGTATTGTGGGGACGAATGTTGTGACCCTCCTTGGGATATGATGGATGAATGCAAAGTTATGTAAAGAGGCCTTCTTTTCCTTATGTTGATAAGTAGGCCAATTGTGCCGAAATATGATGTTGGTAATGTTGGGTCTATTGTGGACAATTGTTGTTGTTGTGTAGTATGGCATAGTCCATATTTTAGGGGAGGTGCTGCCAAAATTTTAAGGAAGTATTATTTTATCAGTCTTATATTATAAGTAGTTATCGGGACCGTTACAAGACCAGTGTGCCCAAACACGTTGAAGCCACGGATCAAATATCTGATCCAACAGCTAGAGGATTTCTGCGAAAACGGCAGATCCTCTAGTCGTTGGATCAGCGTATTGTGCGCTAGATTTTATCCGTTCAGTTGTCCCAGATTTTTCTGATAAGATTGCCTCAGCGTGTTTTGGATCTTGGGAATATCTTCATTAATCTTGCACAAGGGAATATTATCTTTTAAAAATCCGAATTTATTTGAGCTTTTCCTTCCTTTTTCATTCAGAGTTTTATCAAAACTAAATGTGACAACATTTGTGAATAATCACATGTTTAGAAATTAAAGCTAATATTAACTGATTTAAGTATTTTCCTGCCAAAGGTTTTCTTATTGATAAAATATTTCTTTGAGTTATTTCATCAATTTGCTTTTGCTCACGTACACATTTCACACCAGTTTGGTATCAAAGCACAGTTAGATAGGATTTGCATATTAGTCACTTATTCTTGCATCTAGTTAAAACCCAGAAAAAATATTGTAATTTAAGAATCATTAAAAGGTAAATCTTTCCCTGAAATTCCGTACGATTAGTGTATAGCTAAGAAAGGGTTCACAACGTAGTTCTATAATTAAGAAACGCCAAGAGAAAAAAATCTCCCACCTGAGCTACGCCAATCTGGTAATTGGATTGGTAAGATTAAGGGTTTGATTATCCGACAATCTTAAAAAAAATCAATATAAATTTGTTATTCTCTTTGTGAGTTTGCTATGAATCATAAATCTTCTTTCTAATAGTGATGATATGCTTGTTAAACCCCCAATTAGTGGTGGGATGTTATAATTGGTTACCAGTTACTTTATCTTCTCCTCTATCCTCCACAAATAAATTTTTTTCCTCCTCTCATAAAAGTAATGCCGAGTTCTAATTGATTGTCAACGACTCTCTTTCGTGCAACCACAATCTCAAGAGATCCCCCCTCCACGCAATCTCCTCTTCATTGCTGAAGCCTGAGTACCCCTGCCCATATCCAGGCAGTGCCCATCAACCAGGACCAACCCTGGACCTCCATTGCCGACTTCCAACCAGGCCGACAATCAGATTCGCGCGAGCAGAATTCTACACCAGCAAGCTTCGTTGTTAAGGCATAACTCATAGTCCAAATCACACGATTATTGAAGTGTTACATTCATGACAAATAGAGCTATATACTCACAAATTTAGAATAAGGCAAATGAAATATAACAGGTACATGAGATACAATTCCAATCCACGAATATTTATTTATAAGTTTGATATAACAACTTTGTTATCAACATTGATCTACTGTCCACTTAAACTTGTGAGCGTGTGAATCTAAATTACCTTATAATTCCATTAGTTTCTTTCTTGATAGTCAAATCTGATTACCTGCATATCATTGTTTGGTGGGAAAAATTGAAAGAATGTAAATTCTTTATTTGACTGTAAAGAGAGTTATAACGGATCAATAATCCGATTACAAGCGAGGGAAGATATTCAAGCTCAAATCTTCCCTTTGTTTTGAAATCACCTAGAGAGGGGAGGTGAATAGGTGACTAGCTAATCTAATGGTGAATTAATGCGAAAATAAAACTATTATGAACAATACACCAAGTATGACACAAGAGTGTAGCCGGATTCCCCGTGAAGGGCTCCGGACTATCTCCTCAAGATTCCTCTAGATAAGAGTTGAGGTGCCGCTATGGCTCTTTTGGTTGAATACAAGTGTGAGCAAACAATCCCATGCATATAACAATTAGGCACAAGATATATCAAGCATATAAAGATAAAGTAAATATAAGCATGTAAGATATAAACACAAGTGAGAGATAGAGATAGCAATCGCAAACACGGAAGATTTGTTTCGAGGTTCGAGCACCCTTGCTCTACGTCCCCGCCTTCAACGCTATGAAAGATTTCCACTAAAAACGATCCCCCCGGATCACTTGGTGCCTAAACACCTACAAACGAGTTCACACTAGAACTCCTTTGGACTCTCTAGTTCCTCATTTGTTCCCGCAAGAACAACACACCGCAAGCACACTAGCTTGCCGAGGCCGCACCTCTATAACGAGCTCTCACTAGAACTCGAAACAACGCGAACCCGCAAGTCCGCCTCCTCAAATACAAAGATGAACACTTTGGTGATCACAATAGTTTGATCACCTAAAATCCTCTCACAACAAGATCCCTATAGGATTGATATAGCAATGGATAGCTCAAGTATATGTGAGAAAACTCGGATTGATTTGGTGGTGAAAAACTAAAGAAAACTCTTTTTCAAAACACTCTTGAAAAACTCTCCTTTTGATATGAAAGTATTTGGCTCTAAAATAAGTGAAGATAAACACTTAGAAGTGTATGAGAAACTAGCTTAAAAACCCACTTGAAATCTTGTAGAAAATAGTCCATGGGAACCCCAATTTATAGGCATCCAAAAACTAGCCGTTGGGGTCCAAATCAGCAGCTGACGCTGCTGTCGGTCGGCCGCCAATGGTCGATTTCTCGACCGTTGGGAAGGTCGGTCGACCGGCCGGTCGACCGGCCAGTCGACCGCCTTCAGGGCAATGGCCTAGCGGTCGACCGCCCGGTCGACCGGGCCATTTCCAGAGAGCTGACACTCTCTGGCGGTCGACCGGCCCTGGTCGTGCACGTTTTATGCACGTCGGCTGAGCGACCTCTGGCTCGGTCGACCGTGCGGTCGACGGCAGAAGGCCAAAAATAGTATTTTGGGGATTTAAAAACTTGTCTTTTTACCTTCAATAAAAAATTTTATAAATTCTATAAAAATAAGTTCAGTAATATACTTTGATATACTAACAAATTTGAGTAAAAATTAAACATGTTACAAACATTTTGAACTGTTTTTGTGACTTAGAAATTTTGGCTTAAAACAAAATCCGTATTTTTCCAAATTGATTTTTTCAAAATGTCTCCAAATACAAAATAAGATATTTTAAACATTTTAAAGCTTAGAGTGTATGGATATGATCCACTACACATATATGATGAAATATCTATGTTTTTGACAATAAGCACTAAAATTGTTTTGGTAAAACACATGTATATTTGAAACTCCAAAAATCAAAACGGTATTTTCTAAAATGAAAACTCTTTTATGAAAACTCATATAAATCTTGTGTGTGAGTGTATATGATACTTGAGCAATCCACCAACTAATCTATCCTTTACATTTTATCTAAAAATAAAATCTTACTAAAAACAAACCTAGACACAAGTCTTCTCTTGATCTTCACTTGAAAATCTTCTTCTTCTTTCTTAACTTGGTCCAAAACAAGATCCAAAGAGCTAGACTCCTCTTGAGTACTTGATGTGGACTTGATGCACAAGCTCTTGAATCAACACGTGCTAGCTCTAAAACTTGACTTTAAATCCTTTGTTGAAGCTAAACACCTACTAAGATCTTGATCAAATATCTGAGACTAATTAAATTCAAGATCATTAGTACTATAACTACATGAGTTAATCATCATCAAAACTAGAGTAATGGGCCTTTGGGCCAACAATCGCCCCCTTTTTTATGATGACAAAACTCATGGAGTTATATATGCATGGATTAACGTTAAGCTTCATAGAAGCTCCCTTTTAACTCATGCATAATAATAAACAATAAGATATTCAATGAAGTACATGAAACTAAACAAATATATATGCATCAATAAGGTGAGAGAAACATGCATAAATCAAAAATCCTTTTCCCAAAAACCTTTCTCCCCCTTTTTGTTTAAACTTTCAAAATCATTCTCCCCATTTTGTGAAAACATAAGATGCATAAACTCAATATATGCAAAAACTCAAATATGCATATATAAATTCAAAATCTTTCTCCCCCTTTTTGTTAATCATCAACAAAGGGGTGAAAAACAAACCAACAATAATGATATATATATATGCGATATATATTCATGAAGAGGAAGATGCTAAGTTAGCTTCCCTGCATACATGCATTACATGAAGAAGGGATGACAAGCCCTAATTCACATAACGCATAATATACAATGCATAAGTGGAGATGTTAAGCTCCCCTACACACGTGTATCACATAAAGAAGAGATGTCAACCTCCTCAATATAAGATACACTCAACATGAATTTATATATAGAAGAGATGTTAAGCTCCCCTTGCATATAGGCAATACATATCAAAACATTTTTAATACAAATTGTTATCATACTTAACAAATTTTGAGATACAATTTGTACATAAACAAAATTTTAAGATACCAATTGTAAATAAACAATACAAATTTTGATTTTTTCTTAAATCAACAAATCAATTTGAGATATCACAAGATATTGATACCATATGAAATAGGAAATTTGTGATACCAATTGAAATTGAAACATTTGTACATTTTGATATTAATGAAAGAAAATATTTTATATTTTGATATCAATTGAAATATATGGTAAATTTTGATACCAAATAGGTAAAACACATTGATACCAATTGAAATTCAAACCCAATTGGAAATTGAAACATATTGATACCAATTGAAGTATATTGTAAATTTTGATATCAAATAAATGATACAATATGAAGTATATTTTGATACCAAATTAAATACCAATTGAAAATAATGCATAAGTTTATTAAAATACCAATTGAGATACCAATTGAAATTAAAATACAAGACAAGCTTAGCATAAACATAATTTGTGCTTTAAACAAATAAGGCTATAGTAAATCAAGTATAATCAAATCATATATATGTATGAAAATGAAAATACCAATAGAAATTGATATTATTTGAAAATTTGAAGCATACATACATAAGAAAACATATGAGCATATAAAATAGATATCAATTGTGATACCAATAGAAAACACAATGAGGATCAAGTGTATGGCTCATAAAGAACCACCTTATACATGCACATGATAAAAGATTTTCAATAAGGTATATAAGGCATGGTCGCCCATCCGTCCGCCCTTTAAGGGTTGGTAGGGGTTTTCAAAAATAAGAGTTTAAAAATATTTTACATTGAAAACACTACCAAATGAAGAATAAATAACTAGTTTAAAGCAGTTTTTTGAAAAAATAGTTAAAGATCCTTCAAACCGGAAAACAAATCATATGAATCTCATGAGTCATACTAAATACACAAAAGTTGACACTCAAAATCTATAAAGCTCAAATATTCTCATGAAAATAATGTCATGAGTAAACAAATGAAGTATGAGTGCACAAGAATCATGTAATTAGCATTTTCATGAAGATAGTCAATGAGGCTAAAAAAAGTGAAAATCATGAAAATTTATTTTTCTATAAAAATAAAACTTCAAGGCATATGTATGATTTATTCAAAGCTAACAATATGCATACATATCCCAAACATAAAAAGAGTCCATAATAGTATTTGCATGAAGGCAAGTGACTCAAGAGTATACATGTATATATATTAGTTTTGAACAAAAATTACATATACATGAAGCAAAACAAGAAAATAGGCAAAACAAGTATAAATGAGAGAATCATCAAAACTAGGTTATACATGTACATGTAATGAGTACAAATGAGTAATAAAGTACTAACATATAAGAATCAAATGTTGCTCACTACTTGTACAAGTATATACACAAGTTTTGACAAAAACTATATCTAAACAAGTATTCACCTCATGAAATACAAAACATGATTATTTTGTCATAAAATTAAAACATGCTAAAGATCATCAAATATAAAAGCATGCAAACTAGATGGAGTTTAGAGATAGTTACCAAAACACATGAACTACACTCCAAGTCTCCAAAACATGGTGGTCTTCCCACCAAATTTCCTTGATAGCGATGCATCAATTTTTAGTGTCCATCAAGCCCATGCATCACCACCAAGGCACCAACTTTCTCACGTCATGTGAGAGCCCACACCTACATCAAACACAAGAGTTGGGGATTTTGGTACCCATTTTCTTTTGGGTCCACGGGGGTTAGTCTTATTCGGAACCCAAACATTTTTATTAGCAAAATTTATATAGTTTATCTTATCATAACAAAACTTTGCTAAATGGCCTTTGTGGCCGCAATTTGTACACTTGTACACTCTAGTATACACATGTGAATGAGTGTGATCATGATGTTCAAAGTGTGCATATGCATGTTGTGGGTGATGTGCATGAACATGTGGAGCTTGTTTCTTTTGAAACAAGGTTTCCAATCTTTTATGGTTAAATGCATAATTGCTCAAAGTTGAGCTCAAGCAATCTATTTTATTTTTTAAAAATTTTATCTCATTTTTATCAATGGTAGTAGCATGAAATGCATGATCAACAATCTTTTTCTTTTTAGGAACATTTTCTTTTTCTTTTTCAACAATTTTTCTTTTCAAAGAGTTATTTTCATTCAAAGCAACTTCTTTTTCTTTTTCTACCAAATTAATTTTATTTTTCAAAGTAGTATTTCCTTCACAAAGATCATTTAGCTTAGAGGACAAGGAAATATTCTCATTTTTCAAAAAATCGTTTTCTTTTGAAATGCATTCCAATTTATTTTGAAAAGAATCTTTTTCTTTTAACAAGGAATCAAATTTATTTTTTATTTTCTTATTATCCTTTTTAAGCATGTCATATTTTTTAAGAAGTTGTTGACAAAATGAAGCAAGTTCCTCATAAGACATATCAACATTCTCTTTTAACTCGGATTCAGAGTTTACCTCAAGAGGGTTATCCCCTTGGACCATGTAGCATACGCTGGAAGCTTCACTTCCAACATCCGAGTCGCTCGCCGCATAGTATTGTTCTTATTTGCCAAGGGAGACTATAGTGTTCCAAACTATAAAAGTCGAATCAAAGTTAGGAACCCTAGATAAATATTCATCATTTAGGGTACTCTTTAATGCATGGATGGCTTTTGCATTAGCCTCTAGATGTTTGTCATTTAAACAATATGAATCTTTAATAGTGACAAAATAAACATGAATACCTAGGGCTTTGAGGTATAATGACATCTTAACTTTTCAAGTTTGGATGTTAAGAATATCAAAAGTGGGAGGTGACATGAAATCCATGTGTGTGTAAACGAATATTGTGATTAGCTATAAATAAGGATCTTTAACTCAAGGTTGTTAGACCCAAATCAAGAGCACTTGCTCTGATACCAATTGAAATCACCTAGAGGGGAGGGGTAAATAGGTGACTAGCTAATCTAATGGTGAATTAATGCGAAAATAAAACTATTATGCACAATACACCAAGTATAACACAAGAGTGTAGCCGGATTCCCCGTGAAGGGCTCTGGACTATCTCCTCAAGATTTCTCTAGATAAGAGTTGAGGTGCCGCTATGGCTCTCTTTATTGAATACAAGTGTGAGCAAACAATCCCAAGCATCTAACAATTAGGCACAAGATATATCAAGCATATAAAGATAAAGGCAATTTAAGCATGCAAGATATAAACACAAGTGAGAGATAGAGAGAGCAATCGCAAACACGGGAGATTTATTTTGAGGTTCGAGCACCCTTGCTCTACGTCCCCGCCTTCAACACTATGAAAGATTTTCACTAAAAACGATCCCACCAGATCACTCGGTGCCGCAATACCTACAAACGAGTTCACACTAGAACTCCTTTAGATTCTCTAATCCCTCTCTTGTTCCCGCAAGAATACACCACAAGCACACTAGCTTGCCGAGGCCGCTCCTCTACAACGAGATCTCACTAGAACTCGAAACAACGCGAACCCGCAAGTCTGCCTCCTCAAATACAAAGATGGACACTTTGGTAATCACAACACTTTGATCACCTAAAATCCTCTCACAACAAGATCCCTATAGGATTGATATAGCAATGGATAGCTCAAGTGTATGTGAGAAAACTTGGATTGATTTGGTGGTGAAAAACTAAAGAAAACTCTTTTTCAAAACACTCTTGAAAAACTCTCCTTTTGATATGGAAGTATTTGGCTCTAAAATAAGTGGAGATAAACGCTTAGAAGTGTATGAGAAACTAGCTTAAAACCCACTTGAAATCTTGTAGAAAATAGTCCATGGGAACCCCAATTTATAGGCATCTAAAAACTAGTCATTGTGGTCCAAATCAGCAGCTGACGCTACTGTCAGTCGACCGCCAACGGTCGATAATCGATCGTTGGGAAGGTCGGTCGACCGCCTTCAGGGCAATGGCCTAGCGATCGAACGCCCGGTCGACCGGGCCATTCCAGAGAGCAGACACTCTCTGGCGGTCGACCGGCCCTGGCCGTGCACGTTTTGTGCATGTCGGTCGACCGACCTCTGGCTCGATCGACCATGCCGTCGACCGGCAGAGGGCCAAAAATAGTATTTTGAGGATTTAAAAACTTGACTTTTTACCTATAATAAAATCCCATAAATTCTCTAAAAATCTACAAAAAAAAGTTCAGTAATATACTTTGATATACTAACATGTTTGAGTGAAAATCAAAACATGTTACAAACATTTTGAACTATTTTTGTGACTTAGAAATTTTGGCTTAAAACAAAATTCGTATTTTTCCAAATTGATTTTTCTAAAACTTCTCCAAATACAAAAATAAGATATTTTAAACACTTTTAAAGCTTAATGTTATGGATATGATCCAATACACATATATGATGAAATATCTATGTTTTTGACAATAAGCACTAAAATGGTTTTGGTAAAACACATGTATATATGAAACTCCAAAAATCAAAACGGCATTTTTTAAAATGAAAACTCTTTTATGAAAACTCATATAAATCTTGTGTGTGAGTGTATATGATACTTGAGCAATCCACCAACTAATCTATCATTTACATTTTATCTAAATACAAAATCTTACTAAAAGCAAACCTAGACACAAGTCTTCTCCTGGTCTTCACTTGAAAATCTTCTTCTTCTTTCTTGACTTGGTCCAAAACAAGATCCAAAGAGCTAGACTCCTCTTGAGTACTTGATGTGGCCTTGATACACATGCTCTTGAATCAACACGTGCTAGCTCCAAAACTTGACTTTAAATCCTTTGTTGAAGCTAAACACCTACTAAGATCTTGATCACATATCTGAGACTAATTAAACACAAGATCATTAGTACTATAACTACATGAGTTAATCATCATCAAAACTAGAGTGATGGGCCTTTGTGCCAACATGTTTAGTGCTGGGTTCTTGCTGTAGCGATGGAAAGTGAATCTTATTTTCTTTGATCGAGTGAACGTCACGATCTTCTGGGAATCTTCTCTTTGGAAGGTGAAGAAGCAACACAGCTTCTGTCCAACAAAAATCTCAAAGTGACTTTAGGCAAGAACAAACTTGAACTAAGCAAGTTGTTAGAAGAGTTTAACCCTTTTGTATTTCTCAGCTGGAAGCTCTGATCAGAATTCTCCCAAAATCGACCAAAAACTTTCTGACCCCTCTTCAATAGCGAACTGAGCTATTTATAGGAGTTTCAGGGGGTAAAACTGTCCTCTAAAAACCCTCCATAATGGGGGTTAACTCCCTCATTACGTAGGCAGTAATTGACCCAGTAATGAGGGCATTTATAACAGAGACGCAGGGCTCCTCTATAGTTGAAACGCAGGTTTCGAGCCTCGCGTTTAGCCGTTGAGGTAACGCTTGAGCTTTGCATTTGGTTGAAATGTGAGCTTCAAATTCTGCATGGAGCTTTATGTGAGACGCGGGCTTGGGGTCCTGCGTCTTGGTCATTGCGGTGAAGCAGAGATGAAGGTTTCGACCCTCGCGTCTTGGTACTACAGTGATGCTGAGATGCGACTTTCAGGCTCTGCGTCTTGGTACTGCAGTGATGCTGAGACGCGGCTTTCAAGCTCTGCGTCTTGGTACTGTGCTAGTGGTTATGATTAGCCTTGCGCCTGGAGTTTAGACTCTGATTTCTGATGACTTGTTCTCAATGATTTTTGGACAGTCTACAGAACCCCCTCCAAAGTTTTCAATATTCCGCGGTTGATTGGGACAGATTTCAAAATACTTTGGATTTTGGTAGAATTCATACTTCTCATGATTGGACTAACAATCATTTGAGATACTCTGAGCTTGATCCTGTTGGAATATGGTCTTCACGAGTGTACTGTAAAACCCTTTGAAGCCACAAAAATGATCGTGGTGGGTGGCTAGATACGCAATTCAGACCTCCACAGTGCTCTGAGCCGGTTGTTGGTGTATTGTTGAACCGAGGGTAAACAATCATCTACTTGTGCCAGTGTATTGTTGAACTGATTGCAGAAGTAAAAACTGAATGCGAGTCTTGTAGACACAGAGGTCATGTTGCCTGAAAAACGCAGACCTTATTTGAAGTGAAAACGCATCTCTTACTTTGCTGAAGAGACGCGACCTTTGAAGAGAAGCGGTCTTTGAAGTGAAGATGTAGCTCTCACTCTATTGAATAGACGCAGCTCTTATTTAATTGAAGAGACACGATCTTTGGAGGGACGCGGCTTTGTTAAACGCGAGACCCGTGTTCTGGGCGCATTGCACATGTCTGGTAGAGTTGAGGGGACATCTTTCCTTTAACGCGCGAAATTCGCATCCATTCAATACGCGCGCCATACGTCGGGCGAAGATTGGGCCTCGAGACATGCGTTGCATATCTCTGCAGATCACTGTGTCTATAAAAAGATAACAGTCTTTCAAGAGTCATCATTAGACTCTTCTTCTTCTTCACTGAGCCTTGTGTCGAGAGTTAAGAAAAGCCCTAAAGCTCTGTCCACTTTCCTTCGTCTTTAACACCAATTTCACGGTTGCAATGGCACCAAAGACCAAGCATGTTGTCTCGTCCTCGAGCGCTGTCGCTCCAGAGATTCAAATGGGCGGTCCTTCCACGCAGGAGGCCCCTATTTCAGGTAGTAAAACTATCTGAACTGGTTTCCACCATTAAAGGGGTTTAAAGAGTTCTCTTAACTCTTAAGTCTCTTTGAATGTGAACCGCCAATGCGAGGCTCATGCCCGTGTTTGATTTTCAGACGCGGCTCTTGCATTAGTAGGCAAGACGCGGGTTTGACGACCTCCGCGTCTTCGCGTGTGGATGAACCTGTCATGGCTAAAGAGGTCGAGCGACCAGCGCATGGAGAGCCTGTGGGTGAACTCATCATGGCTGAAGAAATCGAGCGACCCGAAGTTAACTTGGTGCAGAGGGATGATGATGAGGTTCCAGGAGTCTCAACTCAGCATGGACCCTCTTCAGCTCAAGAGAGAAGGGAGGAGGTACAACAGCCTGGGTCTCCTGGCGTGTTGATGCCTACTTCGCGGGTTATTGAACCCAGCCCTACTACCAGGGTACTCAGTGGTAAAGTCCCGATCACTGAGGCTTCTTGGGTTCAATTGTCGTCTTCGTCTTCTGAAGAACATGAATATTATTCTAGCGAGGAAGTTGACTTCGGCGATGAACCCGCTCTTCCTAACACGAGCAAATTCTCGCATCTATCAGAGGAAGAGATATAGGGGTATTGGTTCCACCGACAGCAGAAATTGACACTACCGAGGGTATTTCCTTTGTCTTCCTTAATTAATTCTCCATCAAGTTGGGATAATGTCTTAACCCTTTCTTTTTAATTTTCTTTTACAGGGGTGGCTACCGGTAGCTAAGTCATAACTTCTTCTCACATTGAGGAGATAATCTAGGAGCTGGGCAAGCAGGAGGGTCTCGATGTTCTCGCTGCCCGGAGGCCTCATGAGGGTGCGACCGCCGAGGTCGGGGACCCCTCATCCCCAAGTGGCTTATCTAGGGATTTGCCATCTTCAAATCCTCAACTTGGTAAAAGAATACAGACATGCTGAATACTCTCCTTTTCATCATCACCACTGACATTAATGTTATGGTTGCAGAGAGCACTGGGGTAGCTCAAGTAGAGGATCCTGCGGCAAGCATTGGCGCAGAGGATAGCACAGTTCAAACTTTGACCGGTGAACCCAGTGCCGTAGAGTTTGCTGCTGCCTCTGTTGCTGTGGAAGCTACCACAACAGACGTCTCGGGGGTGTTAGCCTCATCCGCGTTGTCAGAAGAGCCTGTTGTCAACATCATCCCTGCACAAGTTGAGTCGACTCTCGTTTCTGAGGGTGTTACTCGTCCTGTCATAGAGATGGGATCCGGGAGTGCACAGGCAGGGTTATCTCCAGCCACTGACATCATGGACGAGCTAGCGCGTCAAATGGTGCAACAATTCTTTGCCTCCATAAAGTCCTGTATTGAGTTGGTCCTTTCTGGAGTAGTTCCTTTGAGTTTGCTCGAATGCTTCTTGAGAATCAAATCGAGAACATCCACCACACTGGAAGCCCTGTGCAAGCTAGGGCGTATCTAATGCTAGTTGAACAGCTGGGGATATGCCTAAGGGAGCTAAAGACCCTGGAGAAGGCTAGCTCGATAGATGAGGCCCGGTCAATGCTAGGTAAGCTCCTCGCCGCTCAAGAGCACGAGTGAAAAGAGATGGAGGAGCAAATGGCTGAAGAAGCCCGCAATCTCCAGCACTTCCAAGCCGACTACCAAAGATTGGTTGACGATTCGAAGGAATCCGAGGTCGTCATCTAAAGTGCGGAGCAAGTTATCGCCACTGCTCAGGTTGCTATTGCTAAGGTGCAAGCTTTGATTCAAGTCAATGAGCAGAAACTTGCTGCCGCCAGAAAGAAGCTAGAAGAGCTGGAAAATGCTAGGACGCAGGTTCAAGAAAATCTTGTTGCTCATTCCTCTAGGTTGGAGTCTCTTCAGTCACAGCTGGCTACGAAGAGATTCTTGTCAGAGGAAGAGTTGCGGGTTCAGGATTTGGCGGAAGCCGAGAAGGCACGTCAGCAGGAGATTTAGCGCCTCCGGGAACGGATCCATTCTTAGCCGAGCAGGATTATTAGCTTCCTTCTCCATTTTGTATTTCCCCGTTTTTCCATAACACTCTATTTGTCAAATAAGAGTGTTTGTGTTACTTTTATCATTTTTGAGTCAAATAATAAAAGTTATCAAATTCTTGTCTCGTCTTTATCCTTTCTTTATCTTTAA
The DNA here is from genome assembly GCA_038442645.1 of Agave tequilana. NCBI lineage: Eukaryota > Viridiplantae > Streptophyta > Magnoliopsida > Asparagales > Asparagaceae > Agave > Agave tequilana. The sequence continues at coordinate 95,773 of JAVJIF010033351.1, read as the reverse complement.
GAATTAGACAGACTCTTTGTTGCTTAGATCAACTCAGCTTTTATAGACGTAACCCTTGACTGTTTGTGAAAACGCAGTCCTTAGTCGTTTTGTTAGGTCACAGTCATGAATGATAAACTTAAACTGTATTAAGATTATGATTGACATGCGGCTCTCATTTGTAGTAGAGCCGCGGACATGAGAAATGTGACTCTGAAATGTTGATGGCGACGCGGTTCTGGCTCATCATGAAAGACGTGCGAATCTCAGCTGTTTGGCAGGGACGCGGATCTGGCTCAAGAGAGATATGACTCTGATCCCTTAAGAGCGCGGCTCTGAGACGCGAACCTTCGTTCTTGATAAAGGGGATGTGACCTTCAGGTTTATGAAAGGACGCGGACTTATGGACGCGACCCTTGAGTCTGTGCAAGAACGCAGACTTCCGGACGCAGCCTTCAAGTCTTGTCAATAGACGCAAACTTCAAGACGCAACTCTGAATTGTTGTGGAACATGATCCTGATTTACTGAGGAGACGCAACTCTGGATCACTAAGAGGACGCGACTCTTGATCGCTTAAGGAGGCGCGACTGTGGTTCTTTATGAAAGGACGCGACCTTTAAGTCTGTGCAAGAACACAGACTTCGGGACGCAGCCTTCATTTCTTGTGAATGGGCGCGAACTCCAGGACGCAACTCTGAAGCATCGCATGCAATGCGTCTTAAAAATCTTGTTGGATCTTCTAAAACCAAGTCGGCGTTGACGGTTGGGGACTTGTGTCATTTGGCGTTTCCCCGAGTAACGATCCGCGTGTCACCTCCGCATTGGACTTGATGTTCGTGCAGGCATTAAGGCTGATGGCTTTGATTTTCATGCCATTAATTATAAGCCTTATGGCTTGCCTATAAATAGGCCTCAGCCTCTTAACAGTCCTATATCTGACTGTTTTTCTTTGTGAGCATGCGCTCTAAAGGACTTCGTCTTGATTGTCTATCTTCCCTTCAAGGGCATGTGTTCTGATGAACAGCGAGAACTCAAAGCTTCCATACTTTCCTTGAATCTTCTCTGAAGATTATCACTGTCAAGTGATTTCAAGATCAAAAAGTATTACTTTAAGTGCTTTTACGACCGCGCCTTGATGAATAAAGTCCAACTTCTAGAGAATTCTTCCCCGGGTAGGAACTATTTGTCGCCATGAAATACTCAGTCCCCCTGAAGTTCTGTTTTCCCCGTCCATTGAAGAGATTCCATCTCTTGATCTCCTCTTGAATCTGATTGATGCGTCCGTGTTCAGTAGACGCGTCTTTCAGACTTCTAAGTCTCAAGTTCTTCAAACACAAGTATGATAAACTCTGCGTTTGGATTTTGAATTACGAGCTTTGTATATAAAGCTTGTGTTTGGGGTTCTTGACTTAGAGAATGCTAAGTCTGCTTTTTTGAGACCTCTGGACACGGATGTGGCAACCCCTGCATCTCAAACGCGGGTGTGGCAAACTCTGCGTCTGAGTTACCTCGCGTCTTACATCTCGTATGCAAGTCTAAAACCAGACTGCGTTCAGATCATATTCTCTGCATCGGTTAACTCCGCGTCTGGAGTTCATGACTTCAGTCTCGCGTTTGCTCTTCAGATTTTCTATTCCTGTCATAGCAGAATTTGAACCCTTAGATTTTTGTTCCTTGCAGGTTCTGGCAATCTTAATCAGTCTTCTGTGTCTTTGCTGGGCTCATGGGAGAATATTTTGACCCGCCAGCTTATTCGATTGGCGACCACTCGGGGAGTCAGAGTTCCAGTCCATGGGCGAGGAGAATCCGCGCAGTTACTGATACCCATTAAGGCCTTATTGGACATGACGCACCAACAATGCCCCGAGTTCATCATGGTCACAGTGGGTATGGTGGTGGGTATGGCGGCCTTGAAGGTCACAGAAAAGAGGACGTCACCAGTAAGGTCTCGGATCCTCCCTTTGCCAATTTTGATTAAGGAAGATCCAGCTTTCTGGTAGCAAAATCTGCCATTAAGCGAAGGATTACGGCCCACGCCACTTGGTCGGGTGGAATAAGAATGCTTCCCTGCATTTCGACCTCGAAAAACACCATTGTTCTCAGTTAGCGATGAGCTTCTTTAATGTTCACATCATGCATCATGATGTAACCAGCACTCGATCGGCTCAATACTGATCAACTGTGATATGATCCAGTGGAGGAAAAGAGGAACCTTCTTTGGCGTTCTCCCAAACATCTTGGATCTGGAGCGGTGTTAATGTTTTAAGGAGTGAGTGCAACCTTTCACTGAGCGAGAGGGACTTCTTGTACTCCTTTGTTGTAACACTCAATCTTATTGTATAAGAGAGCACCTTGTATCACTTTCATCTGTTTGAATAATAAAAGTAACACCTTTTTCTGTCTTCTTATATGTCTTGAATTCCTTTTTGCATTGAAAATCAGGCAAATAAAAGTAGGAACTCTTGACTTGCTAACCAAAGTTTGGAAAAAATTCCATTTCAGAAGTTTAGGATTACTGTCAGAGGTGTGATATTTACTTGACAAGAGTGGGGCAGTTTCTGTGGACTTGCCATCCACGAATGAGAATGACAAGTGAAGTTTTCATCCCCACGTAATTAGGACTCAGTTGGGGATTTGATAGAAACACTATTAAAGGTGTAATATTAACCTAACAGTGCTTTTAGGTGGACCCGCTATTCTGTTGACGAGAAAAATAAGTGAGACTAGACCTATTGGGGTTCTAGGAGAATTTTTACCGTTAGAGGTGTAATATTAACTTAACGGGTTGAATCAGATCTTATTAGAGGTGTGGTATTAACTTGACAAGAATGTGAGCTAGAGGTGTGATATTAAATTGGCTCAACAGGAATTTCAGCTTCATTTAGAAAAACTGAAACCATCACTGTCATAGGTATAGTGTTAAATTTGACAGTGAAGGTAATGCTAGAGGTGTAATTTTTAACTTGGCATTAGTCATCTTGACTTCGATAGGGAAGTTCGAGGGAAAGTCGTTGTCATAAGTGTATTGTTAAACTTAACAATGAACTGGACGCTAGGGGTGTGTGTTAAACTTAGTATCGCTCATCTCAGCTTCGATATGAAAGCCTGAGGAAAAGTGACTGTCAGAGGTTTAATATTGAACTTGATAGTAACTTAATAACTGTTAGAGGTGTGGTGTTAAACTTAACAGTAATTTGTCAGAGGTGTAATATTAACATGACAGGAGTTGATTTGCGATATGAGCAATTTTGAAGACTTTGATGAGAATCGGCAAGTAAAGTTTGGAATGTCAGAGGTGTAGTATTAACTTGACTAAAATTGGTTTGCGATATGAGCAATTTTGAGGACTTGTGACTCCATGTAGAGGAGAGACAAGTAAAGTTTGTACTCGCTGGGGAGTATTGAAACTTTTTACTGTTGAGGTATAGTATTAAACTTAATAATGATTGAGTCTGTGGACCTACCACTCCATGGAAGAGAATTGGTAGGGGACTTTGGTGGAACCTAAAATGAATTGTCAGTGGTGTAATATTAATGTGACAATCGTTGATCTCCTGGGGACATGGGAGGTTCGCCGTTGGAGGTGTAATATTAACATAACAGCTGAGATCTTTTTTTTGAATTTCGTTGTCAGAGGTTTAATATTAACTTGACTGAATCTATTGGGGATCGGAAAATCTGGTTTGTCAGAGGTTTACTGTTAACGTGACAAGTCCCAGCTCATTTCGTTGGAGAAATGAATCCAGGTATTTTTGTGGCCCTACCATTCTATGGAAGAGGATTGGTAGGAGATTTTGGAGGAGAGAATGGGACTAAGTCCCTTAGGATTTTTAGCAAACCCTCAGCTATTAACATATTTGGTGTGTCTTTACCAACTACCGTTTGAGTTAGGCTAGCCATGCTATTCCCCTCAGCATGATGAGTTATCGAAGACTTATATTAGACTTAAAAGTCAACATTTTCCTCTATTCTTAGCCATTGGAGGCATTGGATGTCCATAGGTACACTAGAAAAGAGTAACGAGGCTAAACCCGATGTCTTGCACTTTGTTTCTTCTTCAATATTTACATTATGCATCATGATGTACCTGCGCTCGATCGGATCGACGTTGATCAATCGCGATGTGATTTAGTGGAGGAAGAAAGAAGCATTTCTTTGGCGTTCTATCAAACATCTTGGATCTAGAGTTTTGATTAGAGTTTAATATTAACCTGATCAAGAGAAGAATGCTATCAAGGATAATATTTTTCAAGAATCTGCCGTTGATCGGCATCATGAGCATATCACCGTCTAGGGTTATAAGACGGTATGCTCCATTCGAGTAGACAGACTCCACTACAAATGGTCCTTCCCATTTAAGTTGGAATTTCCCTTTTGTCTTGTGTCATTACCATGGGTCTACTGATGGTTAAGACAAGTTCACCTTTCTTGAAAGTCCGCTTCTTGACTTTCTTGTTGAAGGCTCTAGTAATTCGAGCTTGATAGAGCTTGATTTGTTGTTGAGCTTGCAGGCGTTTATCATCCAAATCCTCCAGCTCTTGGAGTCACAGTTGATACTTCTCCTCATTTGTCATCTCTGTCGTCAAGGCGACGCACAGAGATGGGATTTAAATTTCCAGTGGGAGTACAGTGATCGGAGCGAAACTAGCACTCTTAAAATGTGTGTTTTATGAAATCAATGAAAAGCTCGTATGTGCTAATGTTCCCTCGATACTTCCGTAATGGCGTTGGCTCAACGGGTCGAATCCACAGGGACGGGAGGCGATAGAAGCATTAACAGTTTTTATTCACGTCGTATGTTAACAATTCTTCTTTGTTAAAAGAATTAGCAAAAGAAAATAAAAGAAAAGAAAAGGAAATCAAGCATGTGGTAGGTGGAGAAGGCGATGAAAGCGGCGAAGAAAACAAAAGAGAAGTGGCTTGGAAAACAAAATAGAAAAGAAGATGAAACAACGTTGAACAAAGAAGGTGGTGAAAACAACGATGAAAATGATAAAAAGAATTGCTTTTTAAAACAAGATAAAATAAAGCTCATGGCTACTAACTACTAAGTGATCCACTAACCATGCTAACCTTTTAGTGATAGTTGCCTCACATGGATCCTTGGCTGTCACTAATCCTTGGCTTCAAGAGACGATACAGAGCATGGTCCATAAGATTGATCTTCTACATTCAAACATCACGTCCATACCACTAACAAGTTGCAAACTACTTGTTAAATCATCAAGACCAGTTAGAGGTGAGCATGAAATAAAGAAGACATTGCAAGTTAGCAAGTTAGTGGGTTAGGTGTTAGAATGTTAGAATGTTAGAATCCATCATCATGAGCCATCAATGGCTCTTGCAAGAGCAAGGCCTTGTGAGGCTATTAGATTCATGTGGATTATCAAGTAAGTGGTTAGATGGTTAGATGGTTAGTAGTTAGATTGCTATGAGAAGAAAAGTTAGCAAAGCATCATGTAGAAGATGGAGAAGATTACATCGGAGAAGAAAGGAGGTACCTTTACATAAATTGTCACCATCTATTACATCAAAAACTCTCTCTATCTCTCTCTGAATCTCTCAACCCTACTACAAGATCTAAAAACGAAATAACATAACAAAATAAAAGAAATGAAGAACACCTACCTACACTACCCTAAAACATAGAAACCCTAGCCTAAAATAAAAAACTGCTTCGTTCTGGACCTATACAGGGGTATTTATAGGCATAGGACGTATCTAGAAGACGAGACGGGCCACGCGTCGAAAATCGACGCGTGGCCCCACCACAGGGCCGCGGATCCGTGGCTTTTGCCGTGGATCCGCGGCAAAACCAGAGAATTATTTCCCTGGTTTTGGCGAGGATCTTCCTCTGGCTTCTAGGGTCTTCTTAGTATATCCCAATTCTGGTACTTTCGCCTGGATATTCGTCTGACGTGCGCAAAAGTCTAGGTTCAATGCATCTTCTAGATGTTCCCTTACTTGGTCTCCAAGAAATCTGGAATTAATTACCCAAAATGGGATTAATTAAGCTCTTATTACTACTTTGCCCTTAAACTCTTGATTTACCTGCAAAAGAGACCAAAACACGGTTTAGACCGATATTTTATTCATAAATCGGTGGGAAAATGCGATATAATAATGCAGAATTGTAGACTAATCACACCCCCACACTTATCTTTTGCTCGTCCTGAGCAAAACAAGAAAAGAAAACTATACTACAAATGTTATTACACCACTTTCGCAGGTGACGCGATTGCACTGAGCATGTGCAACAAGCCGTTAAACCTCTAGGTTACCCCTAGAGGAGGAGTGTTGTCTCCTGAGGGTTTTCAGCCGATTGCACCCACAAAATCCATAAAGAAAGAAGACAAATGTTAGTATTTTGAAAATGCATTTTGAAAGAGAGACAAGTTTACGAAATATTTTTGCAAAAATATAAGTGATCTAAGGTCATACGTCCACCAAAAATTAGTCTTCCTTAAACTTAGTCTCTATGCAAGATCTTGTCTTCAATTAAGGTAAGACTTCAAAATTGGATTGAATATTTTATCCTTCATAGAACCTAGATAATATGCACTTTGTGATAGTGAAGATTTCTGAGATTTCAACTCCAACCATCAAGTCATTTATTTATATTCATATATATATATATATATATATTATTTATTTATTTTTTTTCTTTTTTCTTCCCTTAGTTTTCTTAGGCTTTCTAGTTCACCCATGTAGTGAGCCTATAACCGATGACTCCGAGACCAAACGGTTTTAGGGCACCAGATGAGAAAACATCCCTCGGGTTTAAGGACTCGAGTAAACAAGGCCACAAAACTAAGGGGGATTATTTGTTTCTTTTGACCACCGTTAGGCGTGAATAATCATGCTTCTTGAGGCATAGTTATCCAGCTTAATAAGTGTTTTTTTTTGTTATATATATATTTTTTCTTTTTATTTATAGCATTTTAGGTCTTTGTTTCCATCCCAAAAATGCGTAAGTGTGATGTGCATACTATCTAAGGCAAAAAATTCAAGATAAAATAAATAAGATCCATTATTTCGACTAGGTTTAAGATGTCATAATTAAGGCTTTCTTAATTTTTAAGATCATCTTAATTTTCTTAAATATAGATCAAAACTTTGTCTCTTATTTCAAAAATTTTTAAAGAAAGAGAAAAAATCTTATACAAAAGTGAAGATTTCTAAAAGTATCCTAAAAGAAGTGTAAAAGAAAGAAAATCTAAAAACTTTATGTTAGTAAACCCTCCCCCACACTTATCTCATGCATTGTCCTCAATGCATCGTGATGTATGTATGCATGAAACAAATAGAGAGGAAAGGAAAAATCACCTCAAGGTGGTGGTTCCGGTGGCGGTCTGATTGGTCCACGAAATGCAGCCCAATCTAATGTGCGTGGAATCCGGAGGAACCCACCAGAGACCTCTATAATACAACCCACTAGAATGATGTAGATATGAATGATTTTTATTAAAAATATTACCCTCTCTAATTTCCAAATTTTTAAAATAATTTCAGAGTCAAATTTATCAAGACCCTTGTCCCAGAATGGAATGATTGATTTGGACTCAGGAAATACAGGAACTAATACCGACTTAGGAAAAAGACTTAAATCAAGTAGAGGTTCAGGAGTCGAGATTGGTTCAGGAAGTGGATCCAAATCAAGAAGTTGAAACTCAAGTCCACATTCATTTCCCCATGATGGAATGTGACTTCCTAAGATTGGTGATTCAAGTTCAAGAATGACGGGTATGGGAATCAAAACTGACTCTAAAATGTTGCTTAAATTGGGTAACACAGAAGGAGTCAATTTTGATTCAGGAATTTGAACTGGATCACAAATTTGAGGATCAAAATCACATTCCTCATTGAGTTCAATTCCATAAAAATGAGAACTTGCCAATTTATCAATGGGACTTTCAAAAGTATGAAATTGGTCAAGTTCAATATGATCATCATAAAAGATTGGTGATTCAATTTCACAATGGATTGGTACAGGATCCAATACTGACTCGGGAAAAGGCCTGAATTCAGGTAAAAATACCTCAGTCAATATTGAATCAGGAAGTGAAATTGAATTACCAAGTGGAAGTTCAGGATCATTTTCATGCTCAAATTCAATTTCAGGAAAAGGATAACTTGCCAAAATGTCAATAGGATTTGAAGTTTGGACAAGTTCAGATGGGTGTGCTGAAATTGAATCTTGAAAATGATAAGAGTCTTGGGTCAAATCAATAGAGTTAGGGATAGGTGAATTGGTCAAAGGTTGATAAGATAGAGTTTCCTCATTCTTATAAATGCTAACCAATTTACTCAATTGTGTTTCCAACCTATTGATAGACTCGGTAGAAGATTTTTAAAATTTTAGTGCGGACTCTTGTAAGACTTCTATACTCTTTTCTAGATGTGATGTATCTTCAATTGGTTGTTCTAGAAAAGGAGTGTAGGAATCTTGGTTTCCAAAACAATAAGAGTCATGGGTTAAATTGATAGAGTTAGAGATATTTGAATTGGTCAAAAGTGGAGAAGAGAGAGATTCTTCATTCTTATAAATGTTGACCAATTTACTCAATTGTGTTTCTAACCTATCAATAGACTGAGAAGAAGATTTTTGAAATTGTAACGCAGACTCCTGCAAGATTTCTACTCTCTTTTCAAGACTTGATTTTTCTGCAAGTGGATGTTCTAGAATGGGAGTATAAGAATCTTGGTTTTGGAAATTTTATGAAGAATGTGAGTCAAAAATGTTTTGAGATTGAGGCTTAGACTCACACAAGAGTTCTTTACTCGTTTCCAGGGCAGATGTTTGTTCACTATGAGGAGGTGGAACTGAGTAAGACTCTTGAAGATATTGTGGAATTGGAGAGGCCAACATTTTCTGAAGTTGTTGCTCGGCCTCTTGTAGATTGGCTTCTATACTCTTTTCTACCTCAGATTTTTCTTCAATGGGAGGTCCAGAAAAAGGAGCATAGGAAGCGAAATCGGGGAATGAATATTGTGTAAATTGTGGACAAGGTGGACACGGTGGACAAGGAGGTTGAAATTTTAACTCGGGGGAGGTGAATCCCCATTGACTCTGTGAAGAGTTGAAATTATTTTAGAAATTATAGTTAAAAGAATGAGGGTATGGGTTGAGGGTATGGGTTGTATTGATTCGGATAAGGCCAACCCGGTGTATTTGGTTGGTTCATATTGTAAAAAGCCGGGTTGGAATTATCCGAAACAAATGGGGTCGGTGTGAAATATGAACTCATATTAATATTGAAAGAATTGTTATTGTTGAATTCCATTTCACAAACAATCACAAATAAAAAAGAAAAATCAAACAACAAACAAAAAGAAAGAAAATCAAAACCAAGCCTATATTAAGGTTGACCTAGACCTAGACGACTCCTAACTGGTCGATTACCCGGGGGAGGTTGTTGCTTGAATCTGACCACAAGCTAATCGGCCAGGTAGGGGCAAAATACGGTGGGAGGTATCCGTGCGTAAGCAACGGGCCTTAATTACGCCAAACCACAATATCTTCGAGGCGTAACCTCTTAATCCCAACTTTAAATACCGATTTCACAAGAGTAAGATTCAAAACAAGTTCCACCCTCGGTCAATCTCTTAATGAGTCCGAGATGTCCCTAAGGGCCAACGTCTATCAATTTTTATTAGGGTTTGGGTTGTGTGAGTGGGAAGGTGATTTTTGGGCTAAGGAAGGGTGATGAAATCCCCACCTTATCTTTTATGAGTTTTGCCCTTAATTTCAATTCGTGCAAGTGTGCAATATAGACAAGAATATAACACAAAGCGAGTAATTCACCCACGTGTTTGTCCTATGCTAGATGCAATGCCATATGTACACCTCAGTCCAGATCACAACAACAGAACAAAATACAGTATATTGGAATTAAATTGACACGTGCCTAAATGCAAATGTCTAAACCGTTTTAAAAGCGTCCAAATACCGTATTTTAGTTCTTTAGTTTATTGTGGTGTGTAGGCAATCAAAGCAGGAAAGTAATAATACAGATCCACTAGCTATTACAATGAACACATCCCAGCACAACAAGATACACAATGATTATAAAATAGCCGCGTTGGCACGGCAAATGCCGCGTTTGCGCGGCGTTTCTTTAGAAGCTGGGTACCTGCTTTCAAGAGCAGGGAGTTACAATGCTAATTGGGGTTCTGCATTTTTAAATTCCTGTAAAGATAGCCCTACACACCAAAATAGAGAAGTCAATGTTAACAAAAACGTGAAATCCAAACCATTCCCGTTCCCCGGCAACGGCGTCAAAAACTTGATGGGGGCAAAACTAGCACTCTTAAAACGTGTGTTTTATGAAATCAATGAAAAGCTCGTATGTGCTAATGTTCCGTCGATACTTTCATTATAGCACTAGCTCAACGGGTCGAATCCACAGGGACGGGAGGCGATAGAAGCATTAACAGTTTTTATTCACGTCATATGTTAACAATTCTTCTTTGTTAAAAGAATTAGCAAAAGAAAATAAAAGAAAAGAAAAGGAAATCAAGCATGTGATAGGTGGAGAAGGCGATGAAAGCGGCAAAGAAAACAAAAGAAAAGTGGCTTGAAAAACAAAATAGAAAAGAAGATGAAACAACGTTGAACAAAGAAGGTGGTGAAAACAACGATGAAAATGATAAAAAGAATTGCTTTTTAAAATAAGATAAAAGAAAGCTCATGGCTACTAACTACTAAGTGATCCACTAACCATGCTAACCTCTTAGTGATAGTTGTCTCACATGGATCCTTAGCCATCACTAATCCTTGGCTTCAAGAGACGATACAGAGCATGGTCCATAAGATTGATCTTCTACATTCAAACAACACATCCATACCACTAACAAGTTGCAAGCTACTTGTTAAATCATCAAGACCGGTTAGAGATGAGCATGAAATAAAGAAGACATTGCAAGTTAGCAAGTTAGTGGGTTAGGTGTTAGAATGTTAGAATGTTAGAATCCATCATCATGAGCCATCAATGGCTCTTGCAAGAGCAAGGCCTTGTGAGGCTATTAGATTCATGTGGATTATCAAGTAAGTGGTTAGATGGTTAGATGGTTAGTAGTTAGATTGTTATGAGAAGAAAAGTTAGCAAAGCATCATGTAGAAGATGGAGAAGATTACATCGGAGAAGAAAGTAGGTACCTTTACATAGATTGTCACCATCTATTACATCAATCCCTCTCTATCTCTCTCTGAATCTCTCAACCCTATTACAAGATCTAAAAATGAAATAACATAACAAAATAAAAGAAATGAAGAACACCTACCTACACTACCCTAAAACATAGAAACCTTAGCCTAAAATCAAAAACTGCTTCGTTCTGGACCTATACAGGGGTATTTATAGGCATAGGATGAATCTAGAAGACGAGACGGGGCCACGTGTCGAAAATCGACGCGTGGCCCCACCACAAGGTCGCGGATCCGCGGCTTTTGCCGTGGATCCGCGGCAAAACTAGGGAATTATTTCCCTGGTTTTGGCGAGGATCTTTCTCTGGCTTCTAGGGTCTTCTTGGTATATCCCAATTCTGGTACTTTCGCCCGGATATTCGTCTGACGTGCGCAAAGGTCTAGGTTCAATGCATCTTCTAGATGTTCCCTTGCTTGGCCTCCAAAAAATCCGGAATTAATTACCCTAAAATGGGATTAATTAAGCTCTTATTACTCCTTTGCCCTTAAACTCTTGATTTACCTGCAAGAGAGACCAAAAAATGGTTTAGACCGACATTTTATTCATAAATCGGTGAAAAAATGCGATATAATAATGCAGAATTGTAGACTAATCATACAGCCTCACACCCATATACCAAAGAAGAAAGGTATAGCTTTCGTCGAGGTTCGAACCATCGTGCTATAGGCCCATAGGCTAATTTGTCGTCCCAGTCGTGTTGGCTTTTCGAGACGAATTTCTTGAGAAGTTTTTCAATTGTTCTGTTGAAAGCTTCTACAAGGCCGTTAGGGACTTGATAGTATGCCATTGAAGATAAGCTCTGGATTCTGAACTTGTTGCAGAATCTTTGAAAGGCTTGACTGACGAACTGAGGCCCATTATCATGGACGATCCATTGTGGCACACCAAAGTGGTAAATGACATGATGTTTGACAAATCTGATCACGTCAGATGCTTTTACCTCCCTTAAGGGAATAGTTTCAGCCCATTTAGAGAAATAGTCGGTTATAACTAAGATGAACCGATGTCCTTTGGATGAAGGTGGGATGATAGGGCCAACCACGTCCATTCCCCACATCTCAAATGGCCAAGTTGAAGTTGTAGAGCGAAGATGTCCTGATGCTTGATGGATGAAGTCACCATGGACTTGACAGGCGTGACATCGTTTGGCGTATGCGATGGCGTCGGGGATCATCTTTGGCCAGAATACCCCAGTCTTCAGAATCGATCCCTGTAACAACCTTATTTTTTATTATTAATTTATGTTTTAACATTCAATTATGAGATAATACTTGGTTCTAATTAATCTGAATTTATTATATCTGAGACTGATAATATTAAGTTACATGATTAATGAGAAAATTAAGTAAACAAATCTCTAAATTTTAAAAATAGATTGGAGATTTAATATATAGCTATAAGTATACAAGACTGTGAACATGAATAATACTTGTAACACCGGGTTGTTAAACCTTGAATTAATATTCTAATCTCAGATTAAATTAGATGGGGCCCATAAGTGAAATCAATATTTAAAACTGATAATTTTGGTGATAATAATTTATTGGATGTTACACGAAATAGAAAATAAGTATTATGGCATTCTAAATTGGTGGATACAAGTTATATATATATATATATATATATATATATATATATATATATATATATATATATATATATATAAATTGAATACATTTAAATGATATACATACATGGGAGAGTGTGTATATACACATATACATGTATACAAATTATTCATGTATATGTGGAGAGGTAGTAGAGTAATATTTTAAGTGATCATATATGTAATACACATGTGGCATTACTACCATTATAAGTACCTAGCCAAATACCAAAATAAATAATGTGAGTGGGAGTAGGTGCATGGAGATGAGAAGGGATGGTTGAGATTAACTCTTGGAACTTGAGTGCTAGGTGTCAATTGAGGGAAAACAAAACAAAAATATTTAAGAAAAAAATGGCCAAAATCCCTCATTTTTACCCTCAGATTCTCTCTCTACCAACCTCCTTAGTCTCCTCTCTTCCCCCTCTCTCTATGGCCGCCGGCGAGGGTAGGACGCTTGCGAGGGGCGACGGACCCTTCTTCTTCTTTTTTTTCTTTTCTTTTTCCATCTTTTCTCTCATTTCACTTACTCTCTCCTTCTCTCCCCCCTCTCTCTATGATTCTTTCTCTGGCCTGGAAGATCGACGACCAGGGGGGCTCGCAGGCCAATCATCGGCGGCCGGAGCGCCTGCCGCCAAGGGCCAGCGCGCAGGTAGCAAGGCTGCTGCCTGCGCTGCTGTTATAAGGAGGAGGGAAGGGGAAACCCATTTGGGTTTTGGATCCGAATCCGACCCATTAAAGACCCGAACCTGACCCAATCACTTAAAGAAAGGTAAATTCCATTTGACCCCTTGAAAGTTTTAGTTATTTAATTTTAGACCCAAGAAAATTTATAATAAGTCCCCAAATAATTTTGAATATTTGATATCTACCCCTAAAATTGTTGGTTTGGTTTCTGGGCGATAACCTTACCATCCGGAGTCGGCTTCGAGCGATTTTTGAACCATTACGATCGCGGAGTCGAGAGCTACATATCCGCAGGATTGATAAATGAAATCAAATAGAGGTAAGTGGCGTTTTTAATAAATTGGATTGCATTATACAATAATAGCAAAATACGATTTCTGATGAATAATAACTTATTTAATATAGAATTTTGGAATATGGTGTACAAGGGCATTGACATGTACATTACTGAATAGAAGTCATTATGATTGATATGAATGTGATGGGTGTATGTTACATGATATACGTGCATGATATCTATTAGTGACATGCATTGATTAAGCAATTTTTGTGAATATCCCTATAAAATACAATCTAACAGGTAAACTCTAACTGGGAGTATTATTACTTCCATATATGAAATGATGTGCATAATATATGAATCTTATGAAATTAGATGTGCTGATATTGTATGTATAATATATATATATATATATATATATATATATATATATATATATATATATATATATATATATATATATATATATATATATATATATATATATATATATATATATATATATATATATAGTGTTATGGAGGAAGGGACCCGTATTGTACGGGCGGAGTGGGAAGACGGCGCTATATACATATATCTGGAGGAAGAGACCGGTATGGCACCGGAGGAGGGGGAGACAGGGTATATATCATATACCGGGAGGAAGGGACCCATGTTGCACGGGCAGAGTGCGAAGACGGTGTTATGATATACATATATTTGTAACTTTACAAATGATTGAGAATGAATGGCTATGTGTGATATATATATGTGTGTGTGTGTGTGTGTGACACTAGGAGTATTTTGAATGTGTTATCGTATATGATAATGGAGACATCTGACACTGGTTATATATATATACCTATCAGTATTAATTGAACAATAGTTAGAAGTAAATAGACAATCAAATAGAAGCATTCATTTATTACATATTTCATGCACCACATACATCATATTTTCTTGTATCATGTATATTACACACCGTTAATACCATGCTACCATTAAGAATGAGATTAACTCCACTCACTGAGCCATCGAGCTCACCTCCTCATAGCTTCATATTTTCAGGGCAAGCCAGAGACAAATATCAGCTAAAGGCAAGGGTAAAGCACGGGGAGGACTCAAAGCATTCATTATGTGGGCCTACCAAGCTTTTATAATGGTTTATAATTGAGTATTTTGTTTATATGTATGTATATAGAGTTGATGCTATAAATGAGACTGAATAGGCGAATATGTGTTATTTGGTTCGATGATGTATATATGTAGACTAGTGTATAAGTTCTATATGGACATTATCTTGAGTTGGCTTGTGTTAGACGGTGATACTGAGGAGAATATTCCTAAGTAAGTGTTTATTTATTATCTTGAGTTGTATCCACATTGAAATTGAGAGATTTATAAGTAGGCGGTGTCAAGTTGAAATTGTGATATAAACTGCGTGGGATATTGTTATTGATATATGATCAATGTAAGTTTTTGAATTGTATGTCTCGATGTATCAGAGCAGACTCCATATTATAGAGGGAATGCTGTCAAAAATTTGATGAATTCAGAGATGATTATAAATATTATATGATTGATTAGCATAATTGAATTGGATTAAAATTAACTCGATGATTAAAATCTGGGACAATTACAATCCCCAAGCTTCATGCCAGGCTGATGAGCTCCACACATGCCGTCATGCGCTTCTTTGAGTACTTCATGTGCTTCCTTCTGTGACAGGCAGCGGAGGAGGATCCCATTATGCGATCGGTGGTACAGTGTTCGCGTTATCGCATTATAGTAGAATTTAGGGGCTTTTCTTCTAATGGCAGCCGCCTCTTTGGGGTCTTTAGGATAGATGTCGTACAATGCACAGTCGATGTAGGGGAATCGCCAATCCCTAAGCTCTAGACCTGTCGAAGTCTCTAGAGCTTCTTCGACTTGACGGTCTCTTGTCGGCTTTTGGTGGTCTTCAAAAGTGAATCTTGAACAATACAACTCATGGCTGTAGACGAGTATTTTCTTTACTACTCCAGCTGAAATAGCCAAGGAAGCAGCGAGAGATGCCAGTGCATCTGCATGCGTATTTTGCTGGCGAGGTACATGGTCGATGATAAATTTTTTGAACCTCTCAGTCATGTAGATAGTTGCGTTATAATAGGGTACTAAGTCTTCATGTCTGACTTTGTACTCCCTGCGAATTTGGTTAACGATGAGTTTAAAGTCATTGTATGCTTCGAGATTTTTAACACCAATCTCATCGGCGATTTGCATTCCGATCAAGAGAGCATTGTATTCCGCTACATTATTGGAACATGGCTCAATTAATGAGAATGCACGAGGGATTACGTAGTTCTGTGGAAAAATAAGAACTACCCCCACTCCTACGACATTCCCTCATGGGCCCGTCCTTGATGCACCGTCAAAGAAGAGCTGCCACACCTGTCCTTCGAAAGATGTCTGGGTCAGACAAATTTCAGCGACCTCCTCTGGGAGGTCCTCATAAAGTTTGGTCGCTCTCGAATATGGTTGCTCAGCCAGGAAATCTGCCACCGCCTGTCCCTTCACGGCTTTTTGTGGGAGGAATTGCATCTCATATTGGGAGAGCAGTATGACCCATTTTGCCAGTCGACCATTCAGTGATGATGGCTTTGTCATAAGAAACCTTAAAGAATTGACTTTTGATATGACATGTATGGTTTGGCCCATCAAGTAATGTCACATTTTCTGGACGGCGAACACCAACGCCAAACATTCCTTTTCGATCGGGTTGTACCGATTTTCGGCTCCGATCATGGTTCTACTCAAATAGTAGATTGCCTGCTCGTATCCCTGATCATTATTCTGGGCTAGCAAAGCTCCTAAAGAATGATCCATCGCTCGAACATATATCAGAAAAGGTTTTCCTGAAACCGGAGCTGTAAGGACAGGTGGTTACGTGAGGTGTTGTTTGATTTCCTTGAACGCTTGTTGGCAAGCATCGTCCCAAATTAATGAGACACCTTTCTTCATTAATTTGGTGAAGGGTTGACATCTTCTCGAGAGATTTGAGATAAACCTCTGGATGTACGCTAATCACCCTTGCAACCCTCTAAGCTCCCTGAGGTTCCTTTGAGGTTGCATCTCCTGGACAGCGCGGATTTTCTCTGGATCGAGGTGGATTCCTTTAGATGTCACAATAAATCCTAGGAATTTACCGCTGGCTACCCCCAAGAAGGATTTAATGGGGTTTATCTTCAGCTGGTGCCTGCATGATGTCGAATATCATCTTCAGATCTGCTATGTGATCGCCCTTGGTATGGCTTTTTACTGCAATGTCGTCGACGTAGCATTCCACTGTTTTGCGTATGTGCTCGTGAAGAATTACATTCATAGCCCTCTGGTATGTTGCTCCCGCGTTTTTAATCTGAAGGGCATGACAGTATAGCAGTACACCCCAAGAGGTGTCCTGAAAGATGTATGCTTTGCATCATCAGGGTACATCTTGATTTGATTGTATCCCGAGAATCCATTGATGAAGGACATCCGTTCACACCCACACGTGTTGTCGATCATGACATCCGTGATTGGAAGGGGGAATTCATCTTTTGGACAGGCCTCGTTTAGATCACGAAAATCAATACAAACCCGAATCTTCCCATTTTTCTTAGTAATGGGGACGATATTATCTACCCAATCAGGGTGTTGTTCCTCCCTGATGAAGCCAGAGTCTATGAGCTTTTTGACTTCCGACTGGATTGCTTCCATTATTTTTGGACAGAATCGTTGCTGCTGCTGCTTGACTGGTTTCGCGTCTGAATTAATGTTGAGGCGATGCATAACCACTCGAGGATCATGCCCAGGCATGTCCTCGTAATTCCAAGCGAACACATCTATATACTCCCGCACAAGAGATATTAGATCTTCCTTCTCGGAGGGTGATAAGCTTTCGCTTATAAAGATGGGCTTAGGATTAGCCTCATCTTCCAGATTAATCTGGGTGACCTTATCTTCTATGGGTGGTTCACGTTATTCGAAGCGAATAACCCAGAGAGTGTTTAGGTGTTTGATCCAAGGATCTGCATCCGACTGGATCATTTCTTCATCTCCATCTTTCAGACAGCTTGTTGAAACCATGTTTACTGATAGTTCTCTGAAGATCTTTCTGACACTGACATCTGACTCCCACGATGATGTGCCTGACGAGCAACTATGGTATAATGACCCTTCAAATTCAGAGGCTGACAGGATTGGAGTTGACACATAGCCCAATCCCCTATGAGTTCTCTGATAATAATCAGGGTCTTCCCTTTTGGATCGAAGGATCGAAGCAGTATTCTCCTTCCTTTGCCAAAGTTCAAGCCAGGACCCTTTGTTAAATCATACCCCATGTTCTCCATCATTCTGAGTATATTTGGCTCATAATAGGTGAATTGAGGGGATTCGTTCTCCCTTTCTGAGTCTTTGTGAGGCATCAATTCGGACTTGATTCTTTCGAAAAGAATTAGTTTTTGGCCATTGTGTTTTGCTGGGACTATGAATAATGATTCTTGTGCATCACTGACGTCTTGATAGTCATGAGGGATGACCTCACCAGTGCATGCAATGATATCAGAGCACCTATTGCCGACTAGGGGTCATCATCTACATCGATACTAGTGTCATACGACACTGAATTAGAAGCAAACACAGAAAAGTAAGCCAGATCCAACTCTTTATTAATATACCACTCGCCTACATCATCGCTGGTGTTATTAACATCAAGCTTATTAATGCTCGTTACTAATGGATTTAATTCTCACAAGCACTCTTCTTCCGCCTCTGGTTCTGTGTCAACTTCATTACCAGAGTCTGGTTCCTCTGACTGTGGATTTTTGTTTGTCTCTAGAGAATTTTTGTATAGGAGGGAGTCTGTGAAATAGTTCTCTACCCCCTTGAACGGATGCCTTTCGGCAATCAACGTTCGGACTTTCCCACTTCCGTCAATATATTTCATGACTTGTGGAGAGTGGAGGGAACGATGGAGTTATGATGAATCCATGATCGTCCGAGCAGCAAATTATATGAAGTGTTGGCATCGATCACATAGCATGTCACTTCAGATCTCAGATCCCCAATCTGACATTTGAGTTTGATCTTCCCCATTGGGCGCGTACCGTTGGCGTAAAAACCATAGATGGTAGTTTGGGTAGCACTCAATCGGTGGGTGGGAATCCCTAGTGCTGCATGACCCGGGGCATAATGCTCAATGCGGATCCTGGATCTACCTGAATGCGGCTCACTTCAGATGATCCAATGTACCCTGTGTAGTACAGGGGCCTATCATGTTTCCCCTTGACCTGCATGTCGTCTGGCGTGAAGGTGATGTAGGGGGCATTTTGAGAAGCGTGAAGGTAATCTTCTTTATTTTTCTCCTGAAGCTCAGCTGGGATTTGGGTCATGAAGACCTCGGTATCGGCTAGAGCTTCTCTCAAAGCTTCTCTTGTTGACTTTGACAGTCTTAGGAGCTCGTAAAGGGTGATCCTGGCCGGGATGTTGGCTAGTTGAGCCAACACATTAAAGCGGTAAGGTGCTAAAGTTCTTTCTGCTTTGTCCTTCGGGAGAGCTTTAGAATACCGAAGCTCTTTCTGCTTCTCCACAGGTTGCTTTACGGAAGGCTTGGTTGGCTCTGCAGTAGGTCCAGGCGAATTTGCCACTAACCCGTCATACTTCTTTAACTATGACTGTCCCGAACGAGTTTTAGCCACAAGTGGTGCATTCAGCTCTGGGGCAAGGATGATCGTCTCCTCCTCTGAGTAGGTTAGTGAGGGGACATCGGTCTCTTGCTTTGCCTTTGGACTTCCTGTTGGTAACAGTAGTCCACTGTTGGCCTTCCAGCAGGTCGGGATGAACCCACATAATTTCTCCCTGAGGTGTAGGGATAGGAACAAGACCTTTCTCTTGCTGGTAATGCGGGTCTGTATTGATCATCCTTAGTTCTCCTTTCGGGATGGGAACTACTCCGGCCTGTGTTGGAGGCTGGTTTCCGAACTGAAGAAATGTCGTCATGTTAGCTACACTTTCTTCTGCTCTGGATGAAGCTTGAGCACTTCCGCATCAATCAGAGCTTGAAGAATATCTTTGAAGATATAATAGCTCTTAGAGGGGTGCCCTAGCATCCTATGATACAAGCAGTAATTGGGATTGTCGGTCTTGCCGACCTCCTCGGGACGTCTAGCTTCAGGAAGCTTTAATCTGTTACTCTTGTTGAGTAGCTTGAACAACGAATTGACGTGCTCGTCCTTGAAGGAGTACTGCCTGTTGGCGCGCGGCTGACTTGAAGGACCATGATTGCTTAAATGAAAGAACAATCAAAGAGATTAAGAATTTACCGTGTAGCTTGTGGCTAACGGGTCGTGTCCACGAGGAGGAATGCGATGGAAGCTTTTCGGTGAATCGTTTAAAAACAAAGAATTGTGTTTGTTTTTTAATGAAAAAGAGAATGGGAAGAAAGAGATGATTAAAAGAGAAATTGCAACTTTAGAAAAGGCTTTGGAGAAGGTGATTTAAAAAGCTCGAAGATTGTTTTGTTAATTAAAATAAGGAAGAAAATCTGGGCTCACTATCTCACTACTCAATTGTTCATTCTTCTATTGAAATGCTAAGTGCCTCAAATTGATTATAGGCAAAACTTAAAGTTGATTTTTAGAAAGTTTGAAGTAAAGCACATAAGATGGTTGGAAGAGTTCACTCTTTTCTTTGAAAAATCGTTTAGAATTGAATATTAAATCATCAAGCGCGAAGAAGCAAGAATGAAGTAAAAACAGTTCAAGAAACGTTCATGAAAGACGTGAGAGTTCAACAATCCAGACCCATCCTCATGTGCCTTCAAGAACACTTTCAAGAAGAAAGGCTTTAATAAGGCATGCAAATGATTCATTGGGTCTTTTTCTTTAAAACAAGAAGAGAAGAAGAACTAGAGAGAGTTACAATAGTGAGCCCAAAAAACCGTTTTAGTTACTCATGAAAAATAAAGAAGAAAGCAAATAAATAATGCAAGCCATACCGTAATACGAGTGGAAGAAAAAGCAGCTCGATTCTTGTATTGATGTCACTTCAATCTTCAAGTACAAGCACTCAATTTCTCTCTCTCACAAGTATTGATACTGGACTACAAATTAAAAACAAGAATACAACTTTTATGCTAGCTAACAAAGAACCTAAATCCTTAGAAAATAAACACAAATTCTAATCCTAGTCCTCGCTCCCTTTTGCTCTGCTGAAACTAGTATTTATAGGAAAAAACCAAAAGGGGGGAATCCCGGGAAGATTGGGGGAGCAAACGCTCCCCCAACTGATGCAACAAGGCCGCGAAAACGCGGCTTGGGCCGCGTTTCCATGGCCCTGGTGTGGCCAGGTGGCCACACCCAGTTGGCTGGCTCCCCTGGTTTGGTGAATTTCCCGTATCTTCTTCTGGTTTTCTTGTTTCTGCTTCAAAAGTTGACGAAACAGCCTTTGATTGTTTGGCTTCAACCGCTTGATTCAGGGAGAATTCTTCTCAACCTCTTGATATGCCAAGATTTTGCCCTGATTCCTTGATTTCGAATTTATTCTGAATTAAATCAGAATTCGGTGGGCTTTTGGGCTTGTTTCTCTTTTCTTTCTTTTAGCACTTGGGCCTACATTTAACAAAGAAAAAGAAGACTTATTAATAGGATTTATTAGCTAAAAAGTATGGTAAGGTGACAATGTAAATGCAATATATGTGACTAATCACACCCCCACACTTATCTTTTGCTCGCCCTCGAGCAAAACATCAGACTAATTCTTATCAATTATTAGACCACTTTCGCAGGTCACTCGATTGCACTGAGCATGTGCAACAAGCCGTTAAACCTCTAGGTTACCCCTAGAGGACGAGTTTTGTCTCGTGAGGGTTTTCAGTGGATTGCACCCACAAAATCCATAAAGAAAGAGAAAAAGGTTAGTATTTTCGAAAAGCATTTTTAAAGAAGAAAATATTTGAAGTATATTTGTGAGAGTTTAAGTAATCTATAAGTTATAGGAATATCAAAATTTTCATTCCTAAACTTAGTCTCTATTCAAAAACATGTCATCAATTAAAGTAAGGAGTCAAATTGTACTTCTCATCTAGTCTATTAATTTACCCTGAGTCATATGCACCATCGTGACTGTGAAGTTAACTAAAGGTTCTTTAACATTAACTCCTATGCCTTATTTATATTTATTTTTGGTGAAATTTATTCCTCAATTTCATTAGGCTTTCTAATCTTCCCATGTAACGAGCCTTCAGTCGGTGACACCCAAACCGGACAGTTTTAGGGCACCAGGTGAGAAAACACCCCTAAGGACTTAAACACTCGAGCAGATAAGGCCACGAAACCAAGGTTTTTATTTATTAAATGTACCTCTTTTAGGCGTGAATACTTATGCTTCATGAGGCATAAATACCCAGCTTAATCAGAGGATTTATATATATACATTTTTTTTCAAACTTATCTAATTATCTTTTGCATAAATACCAAGGCTTGCTTAGGCCAAAGCACCTAGCTAATCAATAATTAGATTTGTTTATATTTTTTTCTTTTTCATAATATTTTTTTATAAGGCATAAGAGTCTCTGTTTTTAAACCCTAAGTGTGTAAGTGTATTTGATGTGCATATTTCATCAAGGTAAATATCAAGACTAAATTACTTTCACAAATTTTCTTCCTAACCCTAAAAATCAAACAAGTCATCTTATTTTGACCAAGTATAAGAAATCCTAATTAAGATTTTTCTATTCCTTAAAATTGACTTAATTTCTTACAAAAAATATATCAAAATATTGTTCTAACCTTTCAAAAAGTTTTTTTTGTTTTTTTTGTTTTTATATATATATATTTTATTTTATATATATATATTTTTTAATATCAGTCATGTTAGAACCCTCCCCCACACTTATCTCATGCATTGTCCCCAATGTATGAAAGAAATGTATATATGTATGAAATGGAATGGGAAAGAGGAAAGTTACCGATAAACTGGGTCAAAAAGACCCATAGCCGTTTCATTTATCGGCACCGATTCCAAGAAAGGTTTAAGGCGTTGACCATTTATCTTAAAGTCATTTCCATTCTTAGTGTCACTGATCTCAACTGCACCGTGTGGAAACACGATTTTTACAACGAATGGCCCAGTCCATCTTGATTTCAATTTTTCTGGAAAAAGATGAAGCCTAGAATTGTAGAGTAAGACTTTTTGTCCGGGGACAAAGTTTTTTCTTATAATGTGTTTATCATGGAAAACTTGACTCTATCTTTAGTGATCCTAGCATTTTCATAGGCCTCATTTCTCAATTCATCTAATTCGGAAATTTGTAATTTCTGAAGGTCATCGGCCTTAGTCAAGTTGAAATTCAGCTGCTTGATTGCGCATAAGGCTCGGTGCTCTAACTCAACGGGCAAGTGACAAGGTTTGCCATAGACTAACCTATAAGGAGACATTCCTAGAATCGTCTTGAAAGCGGTCCTATAGGCCCATAGGGCATCTACAAGTTTGATGGACCAATCTTTCCGGTTTTGGTTCATAGTTTTCTCCAAGATAAGCTTGACTTGTCTATTGGAAACCTCAACTTGCCCACTGGTTTGAGGATGATAAGGTGTGGACAACTTGTGAGTTATGGCATACTTTCGCATAAGAGCTTCAAAAGATCTATTGCAAAAGTGAGTGCCATTATCACTGATGATAGCACGAGGGGTTCCGAAGCGTGAAAAAATGTTCTCTTTCAAAAACTTTATGACAACTTTGTTATCATTAGTTTTACAAGGAATGGCTTCTACCCACTTGGACACATAATCCACAGCAACCAATATGTATTGGTTTCCAAATGAATTAGGAAATGGACCCATAAAGTCGATGCCCCAAACATTAAAGAGTTCTTTTTCTAGAATTGGGTTGAGGGGCATCATATTTCGTTTTGAAATTCTTCCTAACATTTGGCATTTAGGGCACGTCTTGCAAAATTCATAAGCATCCTTGAACAAAGTGGGCCAATAAAACCCGCTTTGTAGCACTTTTTCAGCAGTCTTGCGGGGACCAAAGTGTCCACCGCATGCAAGTTCGTGACAAAAAGATAGAACACTCTTAACCTCCTCATCGGGAATGCATCTCCTAATAATTTGGTCAGAACAGTACTTGAAAAGATACGGTTCCTCCCAAAAGAAATACCGGACTTGGGATAAGAACCGGTATACATCGTTTTTGGACCAATGAGACGGAGTTTGGTTTGTGACTAAGTAATTCACTATATCCGCAAACCAAGGTTCCCTAGAGATAGCTAAGAGATTTTCATCAGGAAAATCCTCATTTATGGGTAATTCATTACATGGAGAATTAGGGATCCGTGAGAGATGGTCAGCAATGACATTTTCTACGCCTTTTTTATCTCGAATCTCAAGATTGAATTCTTGAAGAAGGAGGATCCAACGAATGAGTCGGGCCTTGGCATCCTTCTTCATCATGAGGTACCTAAGCGCAGAATGATCGGTGAAAATGGTGGTTTTGGACCCTAGTAGGTAGGGACGAAACTTCTCTAAGGCAAACACTACTGCCAAGAATTCCTTCTTAGTCGTAGTGTAGTTCAATTGAGCATCGTTGAGAGTCCTACTAAAGTAGTAAATCACATGCTGCTTGTTATCAATGCGTTGTCCTAAGACAGCGCCTATGGCAAAATCGGAAGCATCGCACATGATTTCGAACGGCTTAGACCAATCCGGTGCAGATATGATTGGTGCAGAAATAAGCTCTCTCTTAAGCTTCTCCCAAGAGTTTATGCATTCAGCATCGAAAGTGAAGGACACATCCTTAGCTAACAGATTAGTCAAGGGCCTAGCAATTTTGCTAAAATCCTTGATAAATCTTCAGTAGAAACCAGCGTGTCCTAAGAAAGATCTAATGTCCTTAACGCATGTGGGCATGGGAAGCTTAGCAATAACCTCAATTTTGGCTCTATCCACTTCAATTCCTTTCTTGGAGATTTCATGTCCCAAGACAATTCGATGTTTTACCATGAAGTGGCATTTCTCCCAGTTCAGTGTCAGATTTTTCTCAGCACAACGTTGGAGGACAAGTTCTAAATGGTGGAGACATTGAGTAAATGAATCTCCGTAGATGGAGAAATCATCCATGAAGGTCTCTAAGAATCGCTCTACCATATCAGAGAAAAGACTCAACATGCAACGCTAAAACGTTACTGGGGCATTGCATAAGCCGAAAGGCATTCGACGATAAGCAAATGTCCCAAATGGACATGTGAATGTAGTCTTTTCTTGGTCCTCAGGAGCAATAGGGATCTGATTATACCCCGAGTAACCGTCCAAGAAACAGTAATACTCGTGACCCGCCAAACGTTCAAGCATTTGATCAATGAAGGAAAGTGGAAAATGGTCTTTACGAGTTGCAGCATTCAGCTTCCTATAGTCGATGCAAACTCGGATCTTCGTGGGAAGTCGAGTTTGGACCAACTCTTTGTTCTCGTTTTCCACTACGGTGAAACCGGACTTCTTTGGAACCGCGTGGACAGGACTGACCCATTGGCTATCAGAAATGGGATAAATTATCCCATTATCTAAGAGTTTGACAATTTCAGTATGAACAGCTTCTTGCATTATAGGGTTTAACCTACGCTGCGGGTCTCTTTTAGGTGTGGCGTCTTCATTGAGATGAATGCGATGTTGAACGATGGTCGGACTTAATCCCTTTATATCGGTCATAGTCCAACCAATGGCTTCCCTATGTTTTCTTAGGATTGCTTTAAGATCTTCTTCTTCCCTGTCATTTAAATGGGAGGCAATGATGACAGGAAAGGTCTCTTGTTCGCCTAGATAGGCGTACTTGAAATGCGCAGGTAAGACTTTCAATTCTAAGGAGGAGGAAGGCTCACTGGAAGGACTAGTCAAATCTGTTGGCTCCATTATTGGTGAAATAGGGTTCGAGGCCCAATTCACAGCAGAATGTACAACCTGATCAAGATTAAAGTCGCCAGACTCTAACCCGAAGTCACACTTAGTTTCTAGTTCCAATTCTTCCCCATATTCACTTGTCAAGTTCTCAATTTGGTTGACTTCAAATGTTTGGTCCTCAATATCGCGGGGTTATTTTCTAGATTGAAGACATTGACTTCTCTAGTCATGTCCCCAAAGGTTAACCTCATGGACCCATTCCTACAATTGATGATGACATTAGCAGTAGCAAGGAATGGTCGCCCTAGGATAACAGGAGTTTGAGCCCTATGATTGGAGTTGGACAAATGTTGTGTCTCCAGAACTATGAAATCAACAGGGTAAATGAACTCTCCTACCCGGATCAGGACATCATTAATCTCCCCTTTTGGAACTTTTACAGAACGGTCAGCCAGTTGGATGGTGACTCGAGTTGGATTAAGATCGCCCAACCCGAGTTGTTGATAAACTGAGAATGGAAGCAAGTTGATACTAGCCCCCAAGTCAAGAAGTGCACGACTAATCTCGGCTTGTCCTATTGTGCATGCAATGGTGGGACTACCTGGATCCTTGTACTTGACAGGGATCGGACCCGATAGTAGCTCACTAATGTTAGTGACTAAGAAGACCTTTTTTGGTACATTAGTCTTTCTCTTCTTGGTGCACATGTCCTTAAGAAACTTAGCATAGGAAGGGACTTGTTGGATGGCATCAAGAAGTGGCACATTTATCTTCACTTGATTAAATATCTCAATTATCTTGTCCATGTGTGAATTTTGCTTGTTGTTTTTCAGCCTGTTAAGAAATGGTACTATAGGCTGGTGCACCTGACTGATTGACTTATCTTTTTCAGATTCGTCAGAATTGGAAGGATTCGGATTAGATGAGGTGGATGCTTGATTGTGGTTGTGCTGAATGGGATTGGTTGGCGTTGACACTTGATTATCAACTCTCTTTCTTGACCTCAATGTATGAACTGCATTACATTGACTTAATGAATTATCCTCAGCCAAATGAGCTTGTTGAGAATTCCTCGGATTGGTTATAGGCTGACTAGGCAGGGTACCTTTCTGTCTCTCATTCTGTGGAGTGGCTAGTTGACTCATTTGAACCTCTAACCTCTGGATAGTTTGCATGAGAGAATCTTAGTTTTTCATATATCTTTTCATGTTTCTTTCAAAGTCAGTCATTCTCCTTTCTAGTTGAGGATTCTGGAAGGAGAATTATGGAGTTTGGTTGGGAAAGTTCTGTTGATAGTTTGAAAAGTTAGGTGGATGGTTGGGAGAATTATTATGAAAATTGGAGAAGTTGGGTTGATGATTGGAAGAATTATTGGCATGATGGAAGTGGCTAGCATGATTTGATCGTGAGTGGTCATTGTTATTTTGGCTCCATGAGAAATTAGGGTGATTTCTCCAGCCAGGATTGTACGTTGGTGCGTAAAGATTATTATTCGGCCTTGAAAAGGCCGCATTCATCGGTTCATGGTAGGGTTGCTGAGCTTGAAACACAGGGCACTCCTCGAACACATGATTCATGGCTTGACAGTAAGTGCAGCCCGGAGTTGGAAATTAGTTTGGGCTGACTTGATTGACTAGACTTGGTTCCTTCGTTTCTAGAGCTTCCAGTCTTCTAGCCAGGTTAGCTAACTTAGCTTCATTAGCGATGGATGATTCGATAGAATGGAGACCTCCTTTTGAAGAGATGGAGTTAGGATTCCTAGAGGTCTCACTAGTGGGTTCCCATTGGATGGTCTTCTCAGCTAGATTTTCATACAAATCCCATCCTTCATTTTCATCCTTCTGCAAGAAACCCCCTTGGCACATACTTTCTAAGAGGGTTTTGGTGGAATAGTCTAAACCGTCATAAAGAATTTGGCATTGTCGCCATTTCTCTATTCCATGATGTGGACATTGGACAAGGAGGTCTTTAAAGCGTTCAAAGTACCTCCAGAACGGTTCACTAGGTTCTTGCTTGAATTGCATAATCGTCTTCCTAATGAGAGCGGTTTTATGAATTGGATAGAATTTCTTCAAGAAGACCTTGATGAAACCATCCCAAGATGTGATAAAACCGGCCGCTAAGCTGTAGAGCCACTTCTTTGCTAGGTCTTTAAGTGCGAAAGGGACAAATCTCAACCTAATAGCATCATCTACAAGGTGTGAAATTTTCATCATTAGACATACTTCCTCAAATTCTCTTATGAAGAAGTAGGCATCTTCGGACTCTTAGCCATGAAACTTGGGGAGTGTGTTGATGAATTGAGACTTGAGCTCAAAATTGTATTCACCAACCGATGGAAGTAGAATGCAAGATGGAAGTGAGGTTCTAATGGGGTAGAACCTATCCTGCAACGATGTTGATTGAGCCATTACCGGATCTGGTCTTGGTTCAAATTTGGGTGGTGATGTGTTTCTAGTCAACCTAGATGAATTAGGGTCTCTCGACCACACTTGCATACACAAACACAATCACAATCACAATCACAAACAAGTTTACCAACAGTCAACAAGAGTAATCAACCAAGCCTAGTTTAAGGTAATCTCGACCTAGACAACTCCTAACTGGTTGATTGTCCACGGAGGTATAATGTAGACTTTGACCACAAGCTAATCAGCCAGGTCAGGGCAAGATTGGTGGGAGGTTATCCATCAAAGACGTTCCTTAATTAAGTAACCACCAACCTTCGGGCTTTCGGCCCTCAATCCCCTTCCTAGACACTGATTTGGCAGGAGTTAAATTCCAACACTTTTCCTCTTTAGGATAATCTCCTAGTGAGTTCGAGATGTCCCTAAGGCCAACGTCTATTAGATTTTACTTAGGCTTAGGTTATGCGTGCTTGGAGATGGTTTGTGGGCTAAGGAAGGGTAATGACTTCCCCACCTTATCTT
Source organism: Agave tequilana (assembly GCA_038442645.1). Taxonomy (NCBI): domain Eukaryota; kingdom Viridiplantae; phylum Streptophyta; class Magnoliopsida; order Asparagales; family Asparagaceae; genus Agave; species Agave tequilana. The sequence continues at coordinate 67,195 of JAVJIF010033351.1, read as the reverse complement.
GAATTGGGTTTTGCCCTTAGAGTTAATTGTGCAAAGTATACAAGATATAGAAAAGTAACATTTAAAAAGCAAAATATCACCCAAGAATGTTTCCTAAACTATATGCTATGCATACGTACCTTGTCTCCAGCTCTCTTCAACAGTAATTGTAAAGTAAACATAATTAGACAAATGCCTAAAATGTAAGTCTAAATGTTTTAAGCAATTAACAATCACTCAAATTATTGTTGGATTAAAACAAGGATGGTGGATAACTGATATAGCAAGAATGTAACATACAAAAACTTAATTTATTTTTGCGAGCAATATGTCCTGCAAAAAAGAGTTTTAGTAGTCCAATGAATTTTTCAATTTTTGCAACGCAATTTCTTGAAATTCTGTTTCCTACTTTCGAGAGTAGGGGCACAGAATTTGCAAGTCTTCTCTTGCAAAGATTGAATGCTAGATCTGAATCTTTAAGTCCCTGAAATAACACACAAAATTTGTTAGAAAACAAATACACCGTTCCCTCCCCGGCAACGACGCCAAAAATTGATTGCTTAAATGAAGGAACCATCAAAGCGATTAAGAATTGACCGTGTAGCTTGTGGCTAACGGGTCGTGTCCACGAGGAGGAATGCGATGGAAGCTTTTCGATGAATCGTTTAAAAACAAAGAATTGTGTTTTTTTTTTATGGAAAAGAGAATGGAAAGAAAGAGATGATTAAAAGAGAAATTGCAACTTTAGAAAAGGCTTTTGAGAAGGTGATTTAAAAAGCTCGAAGATTGTTTTGTTGATTATAATAAGGAAGAAAATCTGGGCTCACTATCTCACTACTCAATTGTTCATTCTTCTATTGAAATCCTAAGTGCCTCAAATTGATCATAAGCAAAACTTAAAGTTGATTTTTAGAAAGTTTGAAGTAAAGCATATAAGATGGTTGGAAGAGTTCACTCTTTTCTTTGAAAAATCGTTTAGAATTGAATATTAAATCATCAAGCGCGAAGAAGTAAGAATGAAGTAAAAACAGTTCAAGAAACGTTCATGAAAGAAGTGAGAGTTCAACAATCCAGACCCATCCTCATGTGCCTTCAAGAACACTTTCAAGAAGAAAGGCTTTAAGTAAGGCATGCAAATGATTCATTGGGTCTTTTTCTTTAAAACCAGAAGAGAAGAAGAACTAGAGAGAGTTACAATAGTGAGCCCAAAAAACCATTTTAGTTACTCATGGAAAATAAAGAAGAAAGCAAATAAATAATGCAAGCCATACCGTAATACGAGTGGAAGAAAAAGCAGCTCGATTCTTGTATTGATGTCACTTCAATCTTCAAGTATAAGCACTCAATTCCTCTCTCTCACAAGTATTGATACTGGACTACAAATTAAAAAATAAGAATACAACTTTTGTGCTAGCTAACAAAGAACCTAAATCCTTAGAAAATAAACACAAATTCTAATCCTAATCTTTGCTCCCTTTTGCTCTGCTGAAACTAGTATTTATAGGGAAAAACCAAAAGGGGGAATCCCGGGAAGATTGGGGGAGCAAACGCTCCCCCAACTGATGCAACAAGGCCGCGGAAACGCGGCTTGGGCCGCGTTTCCGCGGCCCTGGTGTGGCCAGGTGGCCACACCCAGTTGGCTAGCTCCCCTGGTTTGGTGAATTTCCCGTATCTTCTTCTGGTTTTCTTGTTTCTGCTTCAAAAGTTGACGAAACAGCCTTTGATTGTTTGGCTTCAACTGCTTGATTTAGGGAGGATTCTTCTCAACCTCTTGATATGCCAAGATTTTGCCCTGATTCCTTGATTTCGAATTTATTCTGAATTAAATCAGAATTTGGTGGGCTTTTGGGCTTGTTTCTCTTTTCTTTTTTTTAGCACTTGGGCCTACATTTAACAAAGAAAAAGAAGACTTATTAATAGGATTTATTAGCTAAAAAGTATGGTAAGGTGACAATGTAAATGCAATATATGTGACTAATCAGACCACCCCCTCTAGTTGGCTGAGGTTTAACGGGGGATTTCGTCTCTGTCGCCAATGTATCCTTCCTCTTTGATTGAAAAGATATTTCTAGCGCGTGCCTTGCCGACTTTTCGGGTCTGGGCTTGTTTTCTTCTGCCCAAACCCTGCGAAAATTTCTTCAGCCTGTTCACCTTGCTAGACCAATTGCTTTCAGGTGCGGCTTTCAGCAACTCCTATCCGGGCTAGGTGTGAAGTTTGCAAGTTGTGGCGGCATGTTTCCACCAGGGTGGCCTGGGTAATACCGCTAGGAGATCGGAGTGCCATATTCCAAAATCTTTCCACAAGTGCTTTAACTGACTGTCCCTTTCATTGCTTTATTGCCAGGAGAGTTGGTATGGTAACCTCCGAGTCGTCTTTGAAGAAGCGTGTAAGGAAAAGCTTCTCCAAATCACTCTAGTTTTTGATGGAGTCTTCAGGGAGTTTCATGAACCATTCGAAGGCGAGTCCCTTCAGAGTACCGATGAACAAACGTGCCAGTGTGGCATCGTTATCTACTACATTCCCTATTTGAGACTTGAAGTAGTAGATGTGTTGGTTCGGTGACCCTTTGCCGTCAAAGGCCTATAGAGTCGGGGCTTTGAACTTGGGAGGGTACGGGACAAGATCCTATTTTGCCGGGTATGGTAGGACCACTCCTTCTTGGAGGCCTTTTCGATTGGTAAGGGCTTCCAGACGTTGCTCCAATTGATTCATTCTTTTAGAATGAGTACCCCCATTCTGGATTGCCTCCCTCTTTAGATGAGGATTTAGACGACTCGGAATTGGACTGTTTCTCCTCTTCTATGTGTACAGAAGATGAGCTTTTCCCTTCCTTCCGCTTGCCTTTAGACTTTTTAGAAGAAATTTGGGCATTCGATTTCTTCTTGTCTTTAAACAATTGTGCAAGCATCTGCTTGAGGGTATCGATAGATTCTTGTTGGGCGCGAATCATATCGAATTGTTCCCTCTGGATCTTGGCTTGCTGTTCCAGGTGCCTGGTCGTCTCCTCAGGAGTGTTTGCCATATACGCAAAGACTTTCTTTTCTACAGAAGAGTTCGAGGCCTGTGATTATGTGATAGTTGGGTGTGATTCACTTACTTCAATGCCCCGGGCTAGGGCACTGTAGTCAACCGAGGGTACCGCACCATTCCGAGTGCGAGTATGCCGGTACACTCCTTCTGGTTCCGTATTAGACTCGTCAGAGCTGACTGCCAGTTGTTTTTCCTTACTTTTGCTTGGCGTAATGCTTGGACCTGCCATGTTTGCAGTGACTTCAGGGTATTCCATGTCAGAGAAGGTTCCCCTTCTGTAGGAACGACGCCTTTTGGCTGATCGGGAGGTTGAGGTTAATCGTCTGAATACCGATTGGTTGCTCACATGTGAGCTGCAGCGACATTCAGAGAGCATTGCTGTGATGAGCCATTCACAGCAACAGGATGGAGCAACCTGATTAGCGCTCCTTTTCTTTGTCAAATAATCTCTTAAATCTGTGGGAAGGGGATTAAAGAGATTAGCCTCGGGTTTTCGAGGGCTTTTCAGCTTCGAGATCCATCCTTGCGTCGCGAATCTGAGACGCAGGGTTCTGAGACGTGAAGCTCACGTTCTGTAAAACAGACGCGGCTCTCGCGTTTTGACTTTAAAACACAGGTCTCGCGCCTCTGCTGAGAAGAGACGCAGACCTCGTGCTGCTGATTATCGCATTTGGCTAGCGACACTTGAGACACGCAGACTTTCTCAATTTCGCGTTTGGTTGTAGAGACGCGGGTCTCGTGTCTCTGAGGAGAGGCACAAACCTCGCACTGCTGAACATCGCGTTTGGGAAGTAAAGCTTCAGAAACGCAACCCTTGTGGGCTTCGCGTTTAGGTCTCCAAACGTGGACTTCGTGCGTCTGACGTAGTTCAGAAGAGACGCGAGCTTGAGCCTCACGTTCTGTATCTGTTGGACAGATTGCTGGACAGATAGTTATTCTAGCTTCTTGCGTTTGTAATTGACGCGCGCGTCGTCTCTGTCGACATTCAGCGTTCCAGTTACGCCGTACGGGTTGTTGGGAACCCCTGGTAATCTGGGGCTGAGGAAGAGGACGGGCGTGAGCGGGCTAAATGTCAACAACGTTGACCTCGCGGTCTTGTAGGAGACGTTGAGCGGGCCTTACATGTAATACATCTGGCCACGATGTTCTCTGCGCGGACCGCATTCAAGGAAGCCTTTGAAGTGACCAGGGAGCGAATCTCTGAGGAGACTTTCCGGTACTGCTGCGCCCTAGGGCTCTTAGAGCCGGAAGAGAGGTACTCTTCACACTTTGCCTAGTCGAATTTCACAACAAGCGATTCGACCACCTTTCTCATGCAGGTGACGTCACCTTGCGCCATGACTTGCTAATCAGTAGAGAAAGTTGTCCCCAGTGAGGTCGCCATCTCTTGTTTGGTGGAAAAAATTGAAAGCGTGTAAATTCTTTATTTGATTGTAAAGAGAGTTACAACAGATCAATAATCCGATTACAAGAGAGGGAAGATATTCAAGCTCAAATCTTCCCTTTGTTTAGTGTTGGGTTCTTGATGTAGCGATGAAAAGTAAATCTTATTTTCCGTTGACCGGGTGAACGTCACGATCTTCTAGGAATCTTCTCTTTGAACGGTGTACGAAATAACACAATTTTTGTCCAATAAAAATATCAAAGAGACTTTAGGTAAGAACAAACTTGAACTCGGCAAGTTGTTAGAAGAGTTTAACCCTTTTGTATTTCTCAGCTGGAAGCTCTGATCAGGATTCTCCCAAAATCGACCAAAAACTTTTCGACCCCTCTTCAATAGCGAACTGAGCTATTTATAGGGGTTTCAGGAGGTAAAATTGTCCCCTAAAAACCTTCTATAATGGGGGTTAACTCTCTCATTACGTGGGCAGTAATTGACCCAGTAATGAGGAAAGTTATAACAGAGACGCAGGGTTCCTCTGTAATTAAAACTCGAGCTTCAAGCCTCGCATTTATCCGTTGAGGTAACACTTGAGCTTCGCATTTGGTTGAAATGTGAGCTTCAAGTTCTGCATGGAGCTTTATATGAGACGCGGGCTTCGGGCCCTTCGTCTTGGTCATTGTGGTGAAGCAGATACGCATGTTTCGACCCTTGCGTCTTGGTACTGCAGTGATGCTCAGATGCGGCTTTCAAACTCTGCGTCTTGAGACTGCAGTGATGCTGAGACGCGGCTTTCAAGCTCTGCATTTTAGTACTGCGCTAGAGGCTATGATTAGCCTTGCGCCTGGAGTTTGGACTCTGCTTTCTGATAACTTGTCCTCAGTGATTTTTTGACTGTCTACAATCATATAACATTAATTAGTCTTCTTACTTTAATATATACATACACACACACACACACACACACACACACACACACACACACACACACACACACACACACACACATATATATATGTATACACACACACACACACATATATATATATATACATACACACATATATATATACATACATACATATATATACATATATATTTATATATATACATATATATATACATATATATAGGGGTTACTGTACCTCAACTGACAGCTGAGAGAGTTTCTCAGCCGGCGGGACGTGACAACATAATAGTCACGAAATTGTCATTAATTTTGGCGGATAAAAATCTGAGAAATCCCGCCTAAATTACTATCAGTCACCTCAACATTGTATTTGACGAAAATACCCTCCCTCACAACTTTTTACCTTATGTAAAACATTTTCTTTCAAAAAAATTTACAGATCTAAAATTTCACCTGATCATTCTGAAGAGATTAGTTCTATTGTTTCACAAAATTTCTCAGTTTTTTAAAATTATATTTGCTACATATGACGCCAAAGAAATCATTCGCAGAAAAAGGTAATGGTGAAACAAAAGAAATTTTTTTTAGGGTTTGTGAATTTTAATAGTTATATTTTTTTTCCAGATTTGATTCCGTTTCTGACACTTTTTTTTTGAAAACTTAGGACCATGGTCGCAAATAAGAGAGAGATTCTCAAACTTGAGATCATGAATACCTTTTTAAATTTATAAATTTTGTAACACAGTGACAAAGGTCCAATTTTTTTCAAGTTTTTTGATTTCCTTCTCTGTCTACCATGGTCGCAGTTGTTTGGAAAAGCGTTGTAGATGTATGCGACCTTGGTCGTAGCGTTTTAACAATTATTTTTTTTCATACACTTTATGTCGACCTAGGTCGCAGTTGTTTGAATTAGAGTTGCAGATGCATGCGACCTTGGTCGTAGCGTTTTAAAATTTATTTATTTTTTTCATACCCTATCAGTCTAACTGGGTCGCAGTTTTTTGACTTTGCGTTGTAGATGTATGCGACCTTGTCGCAGTATATTAAACATCATTTGTTTTCCATTCCATTTTTTGACGACATGGGTTGCAGTTGTTTAACTTTTGCGTTGTATTTGTATGCGACTTTGGTCGCAGTATATGAAATATCCTTTGTTTTTCATTCCCTATTCTGACGACCTGGGTGGCAGTTGTTTAACTTTGTGTTTTAGATGTATGCGACTTTGGTCGCAATTTTTTACAAATCATTTGTTTTTCTTTCCCTTTTCTGACGACATGGGTCGCAGTTGTTTCAATTTGCGTTGTAGAGTTATGCGACCTTGGTCGCAGTATATTAAACATCATTTGTTTTTCATTCCCTTCTCTATCGACCTGGGTCACAGTTGTTTAAATTTGCGTTATAGATGTATGCGACCTTGGTCGTAGTGTTTTAAAAATCATTTATTTTTTATTCCCTTTTAATTTTTAAATAAACATTAAACTAAAGTTTTTAATGTTTCTTCATCTATAGGTAAACAACAACTAAAGGTTCGTCCTCTGAGATCGAGCCTAAAACCTATCGTGACCTTGTAGATATGCGATTCGCAGAAATTCAAAAAGCACATTCAGGGCGATTTCATAGATGCGATCAAGAAGACCCCATCTGGCCCAATCTTCATGGCCTTCTACAATGAGAAATTTGGAGGTGAAAAGGGTCTAAAATTAAACATTAGTGTACTGAGAATTTTAGACCAGTATGATAGGGATACAAGGACCTTTAGAATTGGGGGCAAACAAATTGAGTTAACAGTGGAGGATGTTGCCCTAACTTTTGGTCTACCTATCATTGGGGCGGATTTTATTATGAATAAGACCTGTACAATGAAAGACAGAGGGGTTATAAAATATTATTTCCCTAATATAAAGAAGATCACGAAAGTATCTATTGAAGAAACTTTGGATGATCTTCTGGTCAAGAAAAGAAGGAGGAGTGAATTAGATGTGACCAAGGATGAACAGCTTGAGCAGCAAGTGATTTTAAATAAAATTATAAGAGACAGACAAAGACTTACAGCTCAAGACTTTACGACAATAATCATCCTATATATGTCGGCCACTCTATTCTTTTCTGCCAGTAAATGCACGATGTCGTGGTATATTGTAGAACAGATTGCCAATATGCAGCTGATGAGGACAAAATGCTGGGCTAAAGCTGTTTGGCAATTCCTGATTGAGTCAATGGACATCTTCAGGCACACCACGTACGAGCTGCAAGGATGCTCCGTGCAAATTATTGTAAGTATGAATATCAAATTTGGCAAACATTGTATGAAATTTCCCGATATCTTGTGAATATTTGTGTAAACTAATTTAATTATGCATTTTGCAGTATTGGCTCTGTGAGAGGGCTCTTATTTTTGAGCCGAGGTCTGGTTTGGAGGAAAAAACCCCACGCGCAATAAGATGGGACCTCCAAAACATTAGCAGATCTCTGCTTGAAGTTGATCTAAATGAGCTTGACACACATATCGTAAGTTTTTAAATATTAAATACCATATACTGTTGATTAAAATTTTATACATTTAAATGGACTGCGACCTCGGTTGCAGTTCATTTTATGTGCAGTACAATTGTGTGCGACCATGGTCGCATTCTCTTGATAAATACCATATACATAAACTGCGACCATGGTCGCAGTCTTGAGCTGCAAGTCTTTGCAGTTCATTTTATGTGCAGTACAATTGTGTGCGACCATGGTCGCATTCTTTGATAAATAGTTGTAAATAAACTGCGACCATGGTCGCAGTTATAATTATTTCATTGTTTTGTGCTGCGACCATTGTCGCAGAGTTTAATTGTTTGTCTGATGTAGTGCTTATAACTGCGTCCTAGGTTGCAGTTCCTTGTTAACTATTATAGTAAATGTTTTATTCATCTGCGGTAAAACTATAAGATTTCTATATCGTTTTAAGTTAAATTTTTTTTTTTCAGATTTTGTGTCGAATGGCCAACATCTCTAATGATGAAAGAAATATGGTTGGCCTTCCTGTTGAAGGAGAAGAGGAGGAAGAAGAACAAGAACAAGAACAAGAACATACATATAATGAAGCTAACATCCCGGCGGAAACGGAGCCAGAAGCAACCGAAATAGTTGAGCAAGAACAAACGAGTGAGCAAGGACCAACTATTGCAGGTTATTTGCCACCACCACGGGATGAACAAGCTGAAGAAATTAAAGTTTTGAGGAATCAAAATCAGTACTTGAGAGAATATGTTTATCAGCTAGAAAGAAAAATTGAAAAAATGGAGACTGAGAACAGACTCAAGGCTGAATTAAAGAAAAAAAGAAAAGACAGAAGAGAGAAGAAAAAATTAAAAAAGCAGCAGAGGAAATTAAAAGTGAAAGAAGAAGAAGAAGAGCTACTGAGAGCAGCCACTGCTGCGGAGGAGAAGGAGAAGGAGAAGAGAAGGAGGGAAGAGGAGGAGCATGAGAGAGAAGGAGGGAAGAGGAGGAGAAGGAAAGGAGGAGAGGAGGAGAGAAGAGGAGGAGCAGGAAAAGGAGGAGAGGAGGAGGGAAGAGGAGGGGCAGGAGAGGAGGAGGAGGGAAGAGGAGGAGAAGGAGAAGAGGAGAAGGGAAGAGGAGAAGAAGGAAAAGGAGGAGAGGAGGAGGGAAGAGGAGGAGCAGCAGAAGAGGAGGAGGGAAGAGGAGACGAAGGAGAAGGGGAAGAGGAGGAAAGAAGAGGAGGAGCAGGAAAAGGAGAAGAGGAGGAAGTTAGAGGAGGAGAAGAAGAGGCAGGAGAAAAAGAAGAAAGAGGGGGAAGAGAGAAAGTAGAGGATGAAAGAAGAGGAGAGGATGAAAGAAGAGGAGGGAAAAGAGGAGAAGAAGCAGAAAAGGATGAGGGAGCAGATGGAGAAGCAGGAAGAAGAGAAGAAGAAAAAAATTGGAAGAGGATGAAATCAAGGGTTCTGAATTTATAGTAAATATTTCTGGGGAAGATTTCTCCAGTTTTTCTTTAAATATATCTCAACACATTCAAGAACTCCAAAAAGATAGAGTTTCTGAAGAAAAAATTCAAGAACAGACTCTGGCTCAGAAGCAATCCTTAAAAAGAAAAGTTTTGGATTACTCTAAAGGAACGATAGAAAGGGAAGTCAAAGAACGCAAGCGCGCTGAAAGAGATAGCGATGACTCCGACTTCGTTTATCCAAAATAGAGAAAGAAAATTAATGAACATCCTCTTCCACAGCCTGCGGCTCAGACTTCTGCCACTGGTTTCGGCAACGAACAGATTTCCGACACTCAACCAAAAACCAGGGAATTGACTAAAACAACCGCATACAGAATTCTGCAGCCCCATCAACAAGCTCTTATAAAAAAATTTCTTGGACAAGGCCTTCTCTGAGTAAGTTAATTAATTTTATTATAAATCATATCAAAAACTATTAGATATTTATATAAGAACAATATAATTCTTAACTTTGTTTTGAATATCTTGCAGTTCTACTGCATATCAGGATACCGACAACGGAATCATTGTTGCGAAAAATGACATTGAGGACCTGATGTTCAGTAGAGAGTTAGATGCGAATATAATTCATTTCTACATGAAGCATCTAGAGAAAAGAGGAGAATTGAAAAGTATATTCTTTCGGAGCGAAGCTTGGGTAAACATCTATTTTCTCCTTTACGGTTAATTGAAATATCAATTTCCTAATTAATTTAGTGAATTAAATTTTTGAACGTTAAATATTCTACTAGTAGTCTTTACTGCTGATAAGGCATAACGAATGTACTTCGACGAAGGTCGCAGTCGATGATTAAATTAATCCCCACGAATATCAATTTAGTAATGAAGGTTACGACTTTGGTCGCAGTTGTTGGCGGTAGTCTTAATCAACAACAACACTGCGACCTTGGTCGCTATGCATGTTAATATAAAAGACGGGTAGCTACCAAATGTACTGCGACCTAGGTCGCAGTCAATGATAAAATTATTCACCACGAATATCATTTTAGTAATGAAAGGATGCGACCTAGATCGCAGTTGCTTGCAGTCTTAATCAATAACAACACTGCGACCTTGGTCGCAGCATATATTAATATAAAAGACGGGGTTCATAAGAAATGCTTAAAAATTAAATATGGATACCGGTGATGGCGATCAAGGTCGCAGCGTAAAGTATGTTAATCAAAAAGCACTGCGACCATGATCGCAGTCTGTTTTCTTGTCGTAATAACATCTGTTTTTCATAATGTTTTTTATACTTTGAATCATTTTGAAATTTATTTTTTTTGTTGTTCACAGCACGGTGTTGTATCTAAAAGTAGAGATCTTGAAGATTATTTCATCAAGCAGCTGTTGAAAAACTGAACAGTTGATGTGCAGTACATGTTCTTCCCGATTAATCACAAACACAGTGCCAACGATCCCGGATTTCACTGGACCTTGTTGGTATTTGATTGCCATACAGAAGAGTGATTTTTTTACAACTCTTTGGTCCAAGCTGAAAAAACAAGTAGTACATTAAAGCTTTATCAAAGAGATGCAAGAATAATGGTGAGTTGAATTTTAATATTTCGATTACAGAATACTTGCATTTAATTTGATTAATACAGATATTTTTTCTATTGACATTGCAGAAAGAAAGGTTATTACAGATTTTTGAAATTGATTTCAATAAATTAATTAAAAAACAAATATAAAATACACAAGATGCCCCCAACAAGCAAACAGGTATTTAATTTTTTGGTGACGTTTACCTATCATATTTTCTACTTTTTTTAAGTACAGAAATCTAATTTCATTTAATGATTACTCTGTACAATTTTCAGTGTTGATTGCGCTATATATGTATGCAAGTACATGAAAAGTATAGCATTTGGTAGTCTATCAGCTATTGATACTGTTACGGCTGCCGATGTACAGAGACTAAGAAGTGAGTTTGCATACATGATACTTGCAGATAGAGAGAAAAGTTGGGATGAAGTAACAGAAATTATAAGAAGGATGGTATTTGAAGACTGACAGTTGACAATTCATTGATGTACCTCAATTTTTATTTATAAATGTAAAAATAAATGCAATTCATTGATCTGTTTGTTTTATTAATTTAATTTATAAACATTTTTATACATTTATTTATTATAAAATCCATTGAGATTTCTTTATTTCCAATCTACTTCTGTTACACAGTGCAATTTACTAATTCGTATTGATATTAGAAACAAACATGAGTTCAGAAGTTGTACTGCGACCAAAGTCGCAGTCAAGACCTGTTTGAGTTACATCGTTTCCTTATAATGCGATACTGTAATCGAGACAACGATCGCGGTTGCAGTTACTGAATCATTTATCAGTTCCCAATGCGACTGTGGTCGCACTTCCATAATCGGGAGACCAAAGTTTTTGTACACATAGCCCTTTATATATATTTTAATTTAATAAACTTCATTAATTTATGTTATCGTAAACATAATCCTCCCTGCATTTTTCTGCCATAAGATATTAAAACAATAATAATCTTCACGTGTTCAAAGTACAAAGTAACTTGATGTAAGACTGTATTAACTTTTTAACTGTTTTTGAGAACTGAACAGTCACCTGGAAAGTATACAATTTATGGAAAAGGGCAGAAAATAAATTTGGGACATGTTCACGTCGTTTGAGAGCTTAAACCTTTTGAAATTCTAGGATTAAAAATATATAAAGGGTCATCATTACAGGATTATAAACATACTAAATAGGTTTTGCTCAAATTCGTTACTTTCAATATTCGAAAACAGATTCAAAAATGTCTTCTCCACCGTCTTCACCGGAAAGAAGCCAATCATCTAATGATAATTGAATGTATAGTTCTGAATTGATCCCTCGCTACGGGTCAGAGGATGAGCTTGATACAGACGACCCGTTCTGAGAGTTCATTGATGAACCAAACTACTGCCATGAAGAGGAAGAAAGCGAAGAGGAGATTGTTGGTAAAGAGGTGGAAGAGACGGAAAGCGATACGGAAGACGAACACAATCATAATATTGAGGACGAATCTGATTATGACGGTGATGACGAGAACGAGTAGGTTAGAACTTTAAAATTTGTATTTCGATTTTTTATAAATATATAAGTTTGTTTTCTAATGTTAATTGTGTGAATTATAATTCTTACTACTTAATCTTGGTTGAAATGTTGTACCTTTGTCACAAATTTTATTCATGTGGTAGATCGAAATGGATGTTAAAACTAAATATATATATATATATATATATATATATATATATATATATATATATATATATATATATATCGTCAGCCAACTGCGACTCTGGTCGCAGTCATGAAACTGGTGTAGACATCCAGACAGAACGTTCAAATGGGCAAATATGAACATGCGATCATGGTCGCAGTGTTACTTTATGTTCAGTGGACTGAAGCACAACATAGGGCGAAAATGTCGAAATGGATGTTAAAAATAAAAATATATATATATCGTCAGCCAACTGCGACTCTGGTCGCAGTCATGAAACTGGTGTAGACATCCAGACAGAACGTTCAAATGGGCAAATATGAACATGCGATCATGGGCGCAGTGTTTTTTATGTTCAGTGGACTAAAGCACAACATAGGGCGAAAATGTCAAAATGGATGTTAAAAATAAATGAAAAAGGGAACGCTGCGACTATTGTCGAAGACAAAAAAAAATAACGTCAGCCAACTGTGACTCTGGTCGCAGTATGGAACTGTTGTAGATAACGAGAAAATTAATATTCAAATGTGCAAATATGGATGCGACCATGGTCGCAGGGTTACTTTATGTTCAGTGGAATAAAAGAAGAACATAGGGCAAAATTGTCGAAATTATATTTGTGCGAAAAAGTTCAACTATATTCAGATGTTATAATAATATACCAAGAGACGGGGGCAATTTTAAAAGCAACAAACCAATTTCCCCGGCATAGAAGCACTGCGACCACGGTCGCAATTATCCCCATACACTGCTTATATTTGCGACCAGAGTCGCTGTCTACGTTAAAGTAACTAAAAGGTAAACTATATAGGCCAAGTTTGTAACAGTGAAATCTAAAGTACAACTACTTACAAAAAAGTACAGTAGAAGTCAAAAATGATATTAAAATTTGCTTATAATGACACGCCAGTGGCAGCATGCGACATGAATCTCTCTGCACTGTGCGACCCTGGTCACAGTTCATGACTGAAACTGTCAAAATAAACACTTTATTCCTTCTAGGTGGACGCAACCCGAACCTACTTCTTCTGCCATTAAAAAGAAAAAGTAAGAATTTTAAACATAAATCATTAGAAAGAAGTGTACAACAGGTTTAATTTAATACCAGTAATGGACAATCGGTCCTGTAATGGCCCAGCTCTTGACAGTTACCACATCTTCGATGCTTCACTTCCTTCTGATATGGAGAATCTTCAAAACCAGACTTAAGTCTGGATGCATCTCTAGGCCTCCCCTTGGTTGGTACAGGACCAATTGGATCGCATATATTCAATTCTTTACCATCTCGCAGAACGACGACGGATCCACTGGAACCAATAGTAGTTTTAGACTGTGATGAATGATAATTTGCTGACATGGCTTTGTATTCACTAGTGGTTTCTTCAGCAAATCTTTCAAAACTGCGTCCAACTTTGAAAGATGGATATCAGAATCGGCGACCATATCAAGAATTGCATTAAATTTTGAACGAAGTGTCCACAATCTAGCCGTCCGTGGAGTGCCTTGACTGGGAAAAGGCCTGATGCCATTTTCAATTGCAACATTTTTGTAACGAGCATCTAACCTCCATCTCTGAAGTATATATGATTCTGGCATATGTGTAACGTGATTGCGCCACAAAATACACAGAATATGTCTACAAAGGATACCCTCTGTTTCAAATAATGAGCAACTACAAGACACATGAAGTTCCTCAGGCTTCTCATAACTGACCTTTTCCCAGCTGTCTTTTAATTCTGAAAAATCACCAACAAGATATATTGATCCAGGTCCGTCGTGTTCCAACTCTTCTGAAAACAGTGTCGTTACAACTGCCCATTCCTTTTGGAACAACTGAAAAATCTTCGGGGTATACAACTTCGAAACCTGTATCTCATATGGATTCAATGTACAGTTGGGCACAGAATTCAAACCCTGAAAATCTCGTTGAGATTCAGAACTACGACGGGCAGCAACAGCTTTATCATATTGGTGCACAAATTCCACTAGTTTCGTGTTTGCATTAACAAAACCATCAAAGAAAGAATTAATACTCTCGGACCTCTGGCTGGTTGTCATTCCAGCACAGAAAACATCCTTAAGATATGCATTAACCCAGTGTCCACGCAGTCTGTGCATCTTCAACAACCAACTGTCTTCTTCTTCTTTTAAATGATATTTTTCATTCATCAGACGCCATCGCTCCTCGCATGTGCTTATATCACGGGAGGTGTACCAATGATGGAATTCAGAGACCATATCTTCTCCATACTTTGTCATCAGGATTTGTCGCTCTGCAGTATGTTTCCGTACATGCCAGAAATAGTACCGGTGCCGAGTAGTTGGAAAAACCATCTTGATGGCATCACCAATCTGGGCATCCTGATCAGTAATAATCAACTTCGGTGTAACTCCATGCATGCACTTTAGCCATTTTTGGAATAGCCACACAAAGGTATCCCTCTGCTCATCAGCAAGCAATACACAGCCAAACAAAATTGACTGCCGATGATGATTTACTCCAGTGAATGGAGCAAATGGCAAGCTCAAGTGATTAGTCATGTATGTTCTGTCAAAAACGATCACATCACAGAACCTCAAATATGAGGAAATAGCTCTTCCATCAGCCCAAAAAATGCTTCTAAGTGTGCCTGCATTATCAACTTCACTTGCAAAAAAAAATTCTGGATCAGTGTCAGCTTCTCTTAGAAATATTTGATGATCGCAATAAACTCATGGCCAATGTTATTTCTACGTTGATGAATAAAATCAATAACTTGTTGCGGGCTTACTTCTTCACAACCTTCTCCCTGGCTCATTGCATTCACAACATGGGAAATAATTGAATGGCGCATTCCCACATTAACCAAATTGCTCATAATGCTTCGCTAATCTTCGATCGATGAGTCTGGTGAGAGTAATGGTGATGTACCTTATCCGAGCTTGACAATTCATGTGAATGAGAATCAACAAATTTGGTGACAACCCAATATCTTCTGTCAAATAAAAAAACGAAGACGAACATGCATCCCAGCAGGACACGCTACTCTAGTGTCAATTCGACGATGCACTGTAAGCCCCTCTTATCTTTTGTCACACAACTTCTTCACACCTTCCTTATTGCAGCAAAATTTTCTGCAAATAACTTCATGAGAAGGCCTCCGTGACTTATCTATTCCTTTTCTTCTCACGCCAAAACCTCTGTTCCTTGCATAAGAATTGTAGAAATTGTATGCTTCCACATTCGTGAAAAATTGTTTCCCTAAAAAAATATTTGAGTTTCCAGACATTTCTCCATGTGCATTCAGATCCTACAAAAACAAACTGACAAACTACATAAATATAAATATTTTTTAAATATCACACGTCTGAACTTTAATTACTAAAACTGCGACCAAGGTCGCAGATGTAATGAAATCTATATAACTTCTTACTAAAAGACTGCGATCATAGTCACAGTTTTCCGTATGAGCAGATTTTTTTAAAAACTGAATAATAACTGTGCAACTCTCTAATAAATATATAAAATGGATATAATTGACATAGAAACGTGTAAGAATTATAACAAAAAGTAATGCGACTTAGGTCGCAGTTATAAAAATAGCTTTCACAGCCGGAGATTATTTTTAAATCAAATTGCGACCGTGGTCGCAGTTCTTAAACTTTAGAACAAGTGATTATTCTGTTCTGTAAAATGAATTATAGGTCGCAGTATCATATACGCTACAAAGAAAGATTCTACATTTAAGAAATTGTGGAAAAAAATTGACACAATAAAAACCTGTTGATCGGCATGCAAAGATGTCAACCCTTCAATCTTTCAATATTCTGAGAGAAAGTTGAACCAGATGATATATCCTTCATATTTAGATCGGGAGATAAAGATCGCTTACGACTGTGACCAGAATTGGCAGGGGAACTGCTCTCTCAGAATTGGAGGTGACTGATAGTAATTTAGGCGGGATTTCTCAGGTTTTTGTCCGCCAAAATTAATGACAATTTCGTGGCTATTATGTTGCCACGTCCCGCCGGTTGAGAAACTCTCTCAACCGTCAGTTGAGGTACAGTAACCCCATATATATATATATATATATATATATATATATATATATATATATATATATATATATATATATATATATATTACTTGCATGTTTAGAAACATAAAACTGATATTAACTGATATAAGTATTTTCCTGCAAATTGTCTTCTGTTAGTGATTTTTTTTTTTTTTTTTGAGTTATTTTATCAATTGTTTTGCCCATGTATGCATTTCACGTCAAGTAGTCTAATAGCAGTACTCGTAGTCGTGCATATGCATCATACATCATTATACTAATATCATTAATGCCTCTGATTTGTTAATTACTAATTTGACAAATATGTGTGTCTCAAGGTCAAAAAGAATTCAACTAGCCGACCTCAGAAGTTACAGTATAAAGGTTTTGTAGTAGCTGTAAAGTAGAAATCTGACAAAAATGCAGGTCTCACTGAGAAAAGTGTTCAACATGCTGACCTGAAAATTTTTAATGTAAAGGCTTTGCAGTAGCAGTAATAGTTTTGTTGCCTGTAATGGTAGTAGTTTTGTTGTTTGCATATTCAAATTCTTTTTTGAATTTTTTCTTTTCTTTTCTTTCGTTAGTACTTGATCTCTCTTTTCTTCAGACGTGTTTCTCTTTTGAACATATCTCTGGACTATCTTCTGTTTATTGTGCATAAATATATTTCTCATATATACTTGCCTGCTTAATTGGCCTTTTGTATTATGTTGATATAGTAAGACCTGATGGTGGCAGCCAAACATTTCTAGTATTCCAAAGGAATTTTACTTTGGAATATTTCGCTATAGCCACCTATTGCGTTTCATAATTAGAAAAAAAAAACTCATTATAATTTTGTTCATTATAGCCTCATCCACATCAGCATAAACTGATTCCTTCTAACCACCGCTCCTTCATATATTTTTATTTCCTCTTTTGTCCTTCCCATCACCCCCGACGTTGCTCTCCCCTCAACCTTGACACCGACACAAAGTAATTCGCGGGTCGATATGCGCGGTCAGGTTGCCGTGGGGGTTGGAAGGGGGAGCCCCCTCCTGGGGTCGGGGGTGGAACCCTTGATTTTTTTTTTTAGATTAACCTTTTACAGATCTCGTTTGTTCTTGGCATTATGTGAGGACTACGATCATGGTCCCATTCTTAATAAAAAAGATTACGATCATGATCGCAGTCCTCACAATAACTCAAATATAAGACATTTTTGTAAAACCTGCGATCATGATCGCAGTCCTAATAAAGAGTGTCATGCCCCGCTTCCCAAAATATGTGGAAACGGAGTCGCGACGAGAGTCGACGACGTATATACGCGAGAAAAATACCTCACGTATACACGCTAAGATTAAAGTAACATGAACAAGCTATATATCTAAACCATAATAAATCAACGATCACTGCAATATCACAGATAAGCATCCACGCATGATATCATATAAAAAGATCTAGAATAAAAACTGAATCTAAAATTCATGAATCAAGAAAAGTGCAGAAACAGGAATAAAAAGAGGCAAGAATACCAGAATAAAAAAAAGAGCAGCACACGAACAATATAAGAAGGTGTCTAAAAATCTTGAACGTGCGAATCCAGGGCCGTCAAAAGCGACCTAATAAGTGTATAAAAAAGGGAAGTGCTCGTGCATATAAACAGTGTGTACAAAATAACAATAAGTTTAAAGCTGGAAATAAAAGATAGCTGAATAACAATAACATGAATAAGTCTGCAGATAAAAAAACAATTAATACAACTGTAAACAAACAATTGATGTCATGATGTGTAACCTAGCATATGTCACTAGTCTGCTATACAATCCGGTCATGTGTATAATCATATGTCTATCATAACTTATATGAGTTCAGTCAGGTGAGTACAGTCAATTACAGTATATAATAACAGTTTATCCATATTAATTATGTCAGCGAACACCAACTGCCACCTGTAATAGACGCATCACATACTACGCCTGTCACACGTGTCAATCGAAGTCTTAAGTTATTAAAACTGATTGGTTGAAGATACTGTCCATACTTTAGGTGGGTCCCATACATACCCGGGAGCACGGCCCAGATGCCTGGCTGAACCAGGCCCTACCGCCAGGTAATCAGTAACAGTACTCACAGTATCACTGTAGAACAATACTCACAGTAACACTGTGGAACAATAAACAGATGGGATGTTAGTCATCCCCCGGAACCCTGCAGTGAAACCGTAAATCGGCTGCGTAACCTATATCCTAGGTCCACCCAAAATACAGACGCTGGTTCCTCCATTAATTTTTTCAATCTCGGTGTAAGTTATCCATTTACATTATTATTTAATTCAGTCATGACAATCAATATCCATGTTACTTATAATGCTGGGACGATACGGTGATAGTAACGGTACAATATAACAGTCAACAGTAATCGTATACACGGTGAGCAATATCAGTAACAGTAGACAGTAACAGTAACCGTGTATATGATGAATAGATCTGTACAGGGTGTTATGGTCAAGCAATACTTTTCCAGTAACATTCAGTAATACGAGTACTAATAACAGTCTTGTACCTTCTAGTTAATGTACAATCTCATATAAAACTGATCAAGATCTCATCAACCGATATTAGATATAACAGTAATGAATCCATCAACTCATAATCTCGATACAGTCCTCGTAAACATTAAATACCAATCTATGTCAAGGTAATCCAGTACAGTAAATTACAAGTCCAATAAATCAATAACTAGTTCTCTCATTGTTACAATCTGTTCTAATCCTCTAACTCACCAATAACCGTGATCAAACAATAACTGCTATCTCTATTAACTGAAGTAATCAATTACTAAACATGAAGCATATGGTATATTGTAACGGTCCCAGGTTTAATTACCTCAAATTCCATGATCATCAACCGTATTGCTCGTTAATCAGAATATACTAAAGAAATTTCGGCAGCATCTCATCTGAAATATAGACTCCATCTCAATACAATAATTAGATCTCGGCTAACATTAGCCTACTTATAAATCTCATTTTCATCATATAGTTCATCCCAAGTCCATCAAATAAACATATACAGAAGAGTGCTCCCGTGATATACTATTCTAACTCATAGTGACTAATAACATCAGAGTTTACTAAAGGATTTACAATCTACAATAAGTACATACGTTATCTCAGGGGAACATCCTTGCCGCTCTAAGTTGAACCTTCGCCTTGCCATGACCTGAAAATATCAATCTGTGGTGGGGTGAGCTCAACAGCTCAGTAAGTGAAATCATTCAAAATAGAGTTTGTATTATACTACCATTGTACTTGAAGTATTATGCAGTTGAGCAATGTTAAAAATCAGTTTCAATACTTTCTACTTGCAGTTGATACTGCAGCTTATAAATCATAGACTCTTCCTATTATCTGTTACTTCCATATGTATTCTTCTGTGTACACGTGATCAATATTTTATTATCACACAATCTCAATGATTTTGCAATACTTGACCTACTCGTTAGTCTCTTATAATCACCTATCCGGTTTTCAGTTTGTAACATGTTCGTATTTCATATATATATATATATATATATAGTCATGATCACAACACAACTCTTAGAGAGCCTAATCTTACTCACTAGATTAGTTGAAGTATGGTTCAATATTGCCTTCCGCAATATACATATGACATCACACACTACTCATGATAGTATCCAATTATAAATGTGTTCATACATGAAGAATTACGGGGCACTCACATCCATATACTGGATGCCATAACAATCATATTCATATACTAGATATCATAATCCATCATATGCATATACTAGGTATCATACCTATTACCATTCATAATTCGGATATCATAAACAATCATATCCATATATCGGATATCATAATCAATCATATGTATATACTAGGTACCATACCTCTTAACATCCATAATTCGGATATCATAAACAATCATATGATATACTAGGTGCCATACCTATTACCATCCATAATTCGGATATCATAAACAATCATATCCATATACCGGATATCATAATCAATTATTCAAGCATACTTCAATAAAATAATATCAATACTCCCCTTCTATCACCTCCGGTTCAACCCGGTCCCTTCCTCCAATACGTTATACCACGTATTATTCTCTCCTTCAATCACCTTCGGCTCAACCCGGTCCCTTCCTCCGATACGTTATACCGCGTATTGTTCTCTCCTTCGATCACCACCGGTTCAACCCGGTCCCTTCCTCCAAACATGCGATAATCATATCCTTCATGTAATAACCACATGCAAGGATTCGTAAGATAATGTCAACATAGGGATTCACATGATTCCTACTTTACATGATGCCAATATTAAGAAAGATATTAACATGTATAAGTTGAAAATCACCTAGAGGGGGGGTGAATAGGTGATAATGCTAATCAATGGACAAATTAAAAATTAAGATGTAACAATCACCCAACAAGATTCACAAGATGAATGAAAGCAAGTAAATATAGCAATGATGATGATAAGCAAGTAATAAGTGCAAGAATGTAAACCAAACGCAAACAAAAGGATATGTTATCGAGGTTCGAGCACCCAGCTCTACTTCCCCGCCTTCCCCAGAAGGATTCTAGCTACTTCCACTATCACAAAGAAATCACAATTACACCGGAGTACACAACTCCACAATCTCAAGTACAAGCAATTTCTGAGTAGTCAAAAGACCACAAACTCTCTCTTTCAAAAGTCTCTTCCCTTACAAAAGGTCCTTAGAGAACAATGAGTAGAAATGAAGCTCTTGTGTGCAAGGAGAAAAGAAAATAAAATCAGAGAATTCTTTTGAAAAACACTTCAGAAAATGAGAGAATTTCAGCACAAAAATCAAGATCTTTTGAAAGCCTTAAACTTGAAAACTTTTGGAATTTTTCTCTTGTAATTAATTGTTGTAAACAATCTCTCCCCAAACACCCCTATTTATAGGAGAGGGCTAGGGTTTAGGGATAAAACATAATTAGGATTAATCAGAGAGTATTAAGTTTGAAATATATCCCTTAAACTAATTTTAAACACAAAAAGACAAAATTTAAAACAGCCCAGAAAATAGCCGTTTACTGTTCAACGGCTAGTCCGGTCGACCGGTCGGTCGACCGCCTATTCAAAGATAGAGCCGTTACAGGCATACGGTCGACCGCCCGGTCGACCCAACAAACCCGAGAGCAAAGCTACTACAGTCAGGTCGACCGCCCGGTCGACCGGCAAACATGCACACTGATACGTGCATCTGCCAGAACCACGGTCGACTTGTCCGGTCGACCGGACAAGACTGACACAGGCACGGTCGACTGGTGCGGTCGACCGGCTCAGGTCAAAAGTTAAGTTTAAAATACAATTTTGAAAAGACTTTGATTTTTATGAAAAATATCTTTAAATAGTACTAAGTATAAAACATAAAAATTGATTTGTAGGCAGAGGATTTTGTATCAAAATATTTTTGTACATTTTATAGAAAATCATCTTAGAAACAATATGTGCGCAAAAACGTGTGTGATTGAGCTTCAAACCTATCCATCATTCTTTAAAAAAATTCTAAACCTATAAAACTAAAAACAAATCTTGTTGAGCAATCTTCAAGTCTTGAGCCATGCTATGCCTTGCTAGAGCCCCTTCTTCTATGTTCCTTCCTTGATATGCAATATGCCTTCTTTGCTTCATGAAACCTAGAAGTTGTTGCAATAGCTAAGCAATGGCCTCCAAATATGGTGCTAACCTGAAACTTATCTTAAACAAACTCATTAGTACCAAATAGCACTAATTTGGTTTGTCATCATCAAAACGCAATAAATGGAGAGTGTAACCTTTTGGGCCAACAATCTCCCCCTTTTTGATGATGACAAAACAAATAGGCTACAAGATAAACATATAGGGGAGGAGAAAACTCCCCCTCAAATTATGCTATATAAAGAAAACATTTAAACTCAAAACATAAGAATTCATTGAAAACATACAAACATATATGCTCTTGATACCAATTTAAACCAATTGAAACAATAATGAAAATCACATGTTATTTTCTTGATACTAACAAAACACAAGAATTCTCAAAGCGCATGAAAACAAAACAAGACAACAAAAACATATATAAACTCATATAAACTCATATGGAACCAAGACCATATAAATTTATTTTTTTATCATGCACTAACTATTCTCCCCCTTTTTGTCATACATCAAAAAGGGTTAGGAATCACATGTTTAATCAATAATACAAACATTAAGTTCTCCACAAATAAACGAAAATCTAGCAAAATCAAAAGGTTTAGTGAAAATATCGGCTAGTTGCAAATCCGTAGAAACATAATCAATATCGATATCTCCTTTCTCAAAATGATCTCTAAGAAAGTGATATCTAATCTCAATGTGCTTGGTCTTACTATGTTGATTTGCATTCTTAGTCATGTGTATAGTACTAGTATTATCACAAAATATTTTTATATGATCAAAATGCAAATCAAAATCAAGGAGAGTATGTTTCATCCAAAGGACTTGTGCACAACAAGCCCCCGCGGCAACATACTCCGCCTCAGCAGTTGAGAGAGCTACGGAATTTTGTTTCCTAGAGGACCATGAAACAAGACAATTACCAAGAAATTGACATGTCCCACTAGTACTCTTTCTATCTACTCTACAACCCGCATAGTCGGCATCCGAATAACTCGTCATTGAGAAATCTCCGGTTTTCGGATACCATAGACCCATTCCAATCGTTCCCTTAATATAACGAATAATGCGTTTTACCGCAATGAGATGAGACTCTTTGGGACACGATTGAAATCTAGCACAAAGACACACACTAAACATGATATCCGGCCTACTTGCCGTCAAATACAAAAGACTACCTATCATACTTCTATATAATTTAATATCAACATTTTTACCTTGGTCGTCCTTATCAAGCTTGGTGGTAGTTGCCATGGGAGTGTTGTAAACCTTTGAGTCTTCAAGTCCAAACCTCTTTACGAGTTCCTTTGCGTATTTGGCTTGACATATGAAGTTCTCATCTTATAATTGCTTGATTTGGAGTCCAAGAAAGAAATTAAGCTCACCCATTGAAGACATTTCAAACTCACATTGCATAACCTTTTCAAATTCCTTGCATAAAAACTCATTAGTAGAACCAAAAATTATATCATCAACATAAATTTGCACAATTAAAATATCATTATCAACATGCTTAGTGAATAGTGTTGTATCTACTTTGCCTTTAATAAAATCATTTGAAATGAGAAAACTAGAAAGCCTTTCATACCAAGCTCTTGGAGCTTATTTCAATCCATACAAAGCTTTATCAAGTTTAAAAACAAAATCGGGATGAACATGATCAACAAAACTGGGAGGTTGAGCAACATAAACTTCTTCATTTATAAAACCATTCAAAAATGCACTTTTCACATCCATTTGAAAAATTTAAAATTTTTGAAAGATGCAAAAGCTAGTGTCATCCGTATGGCTTCAAGCCGTGCTACGGGTGCAAAGGTCTCCTCAAAGTCAATTCCCTCAACTTGAGTGTAACCTTGGGCCACTAACCTAGCCTTATTCCTAATCACATTTCCGGACTCATCCATCTTGTTTCTAAAGATCCACTTAGTACCAATTATTGGTCTATCGTGGGGCCTAGGAACAAGGTGCCAAACTTGGTTGCGCTCAAATTGATTGAGTTCCTCTTGCATGGCTAGCAACCAATATGAGTCCGCCTCGGCTTCGAGGATGCTTTTGGGTTCAAAATGAGAAATGAAAGCAAAGTTACCACATAGGTCATGGAGTTTGGAGCGAGTTGTTACCCCTTTAGATGCATCACCTAAGATGAGTTCCTTGGGATGATTTGTAGCGTATCTCCAAGCTTTAGGAAGCGGTTGAGAGCTTTCCTCTTTATCCTCTTGAACATCACCAATTGATTCTTGCTTATCTTCTTGAGCGGGTGAGTCCTTCAAGGATAGTCTCTCCATGTCTTCACCTAATGGTTCAATCTCTACAACATTCTCAACAACCACATTAGATTCTTCAAATTTAACATGCATGGATTCTTCAATGGTAAGTGAAGATTTATTGAATACTCTATAAGCTTTACTAGTTGTAGAATATCCAACAAAGATAGCTTCATAAGTCTTAGCATCAAATTTACCCAAGTAATCTTTAGTGTTCAAAACAAAACACTTGCATCCAAAAACTTTGAAATATGCAACATTAGGTTTTCTAGAATGATACATTTCAAAAGATGTTTTGGAAGAATTTTTACATAAATAAATACGATTTGATATATAGCATGCGGTGTTTACGGCCTCGGCCCATAGATATTGAGGGAGGTCATACTCACTTATCATTGTCTTAGCCATCTCTTGAAGTGTTCTATTTTTCCTTTCTACAACTCCATTTTGTTGTGGAGTTCTAGGACAAGACATTTCATGCTTAATTCCCTTTTCATCACAATAAGTCATGAAGAGTTGGTTAACAAACTCACCACCTCTATCACTTCTTATTTTCAAAATCGAAAAACCTTTTTCTTTTTCAACTCTTTTTCGAAAATTCTTAAAATGAGAAAAAGTTTGATCTTTGTGTTCCAAGAAAAAAACCCAAGTGAAACGGGAAAAATCATCAACCAAAACATATGCATATCTACTACCATTTAAACTCTTAGTTTTAGTAGGTCCAAAAAGATCCATATGAATTAATTCTAAAAGCCTAGTTGACATGATATCCTTGATTGGTTTGAAGGAAGACTTGGTTTGTTTTCCAAGTTGGCACGCACCACAAATGCGGTCTTTCTCAAACTTCAAGCAAGGTATACCCTTCACCAATTCCTTTGAATTAATCCTAGAAACATGGTCAAAAGATGCATGTCCTAATCTTCTATGCCAAAGCCAAGAATTTTCATCAAAAACATTCAAGCATTTAGTAGAACAATCTAAATTAAGCATGTCAATGATATAAACATTATTGTCACGAAAACCGGTAAGAATACAAACATCGGATTTAACATCAAAAATCTTGCAAGAAGAATCATCAAAAACAACTTTAAGTCCACGGTCACAAAGTTGACTAATGCTAAGCAAATTATGTTTTAAACCATCTACTAAAATAACATTTTCTATAATAGGAGATGCACCAATTTGAATGTTACCTATACCGATGATAGTTCCTTTGGAGTCATCCCCGAAGGTGACGGTGCCACCTTCCATGTACCTTGATAGGGTTGTGAAGTTATTGATGTCCATGTAATGTGTCTTGAACAACCACTATCAAGGTACCACCGCTCCCTACGTCTTGGAGCCTTGGTGTGTACCTACATCAAATAATTTAGGACTTGATTTTGGTACCCACATTTTCTTGGGTCCTGAAGGGTTAGTTTCATTAACCCAAATAAGATTATTTGATCTATTAACTTGGTCATAACAAAATTTAGCCAAATGCCCATTCTTACCACAATATGTGCATCTATACACTCTACCATATTTAAAAGCATAGTGAGTGTGTGATTTGTGAGCATGAAAAGATCTAGCATGAGAAGTGTTATGTGTAGTGTGAGCATGAGTAGATTTAACATGTGAATCTTTAGCATGAGGGGTGTGCTTTTTAGAAAATTTTTCTTCAAGTTTCTTAGTGTTAAAAGCACAATCTTTCAAAACTTTTTCAAAATCAACCATTTTAGTTTTTAAAGAGGAAATTTCTTTTTCATCAACAATAGGAGATTTTCCCTTACAAGAAACCTTGTAGGCATTAAACTCATTTTGAATAGAAATAAGATTAGAAGAAATATCATCCTTTTCTTTAGAAACCATAGCAAGTCGATTTTTGAGAAAAGCAACTTCCTTTTGCAATTTTAAGCATTCAAGTTTCTTGTTATCATAAGTTTCGGAAAGTTCAACAAAAGCATGTACAAGAACTTCCTTACTTAATTCATCATCTTCATCATCAAGAGATTGAGAGGTTACCTTTGGAGTGTTTGCCATGAAACACATGTTTGCCGTATCCACCTCTTCTTCGGACTCGCTTTCTGAATCCCACGTTGCCTTGTATGCTTTCTTTTCCTCCGGCTTCTTTGGCTTGAAGGAGGAAGTCATCTTCTTCTTGAACTCCGGGCAATCCGCCATGATATGTCCGGGTTTGCGGCAATTGTAGCAAATGATCCTTCTCTCCTCTTTGCCTTCAAATTTTCTCCGGAAGTTGAGCTTGTTCTTCCGGTACAACCTCTTGACGTTCCGCACAAGTAGAGTTAGCTCCTCATCTTCCTCTTCGTCTTCTTCATCGTCATCATTGGTGGATGAAGTCTTGAAGGCTATAAATTTCTTCTTTGAAGTAGTGGCCTCTTCTCTTGCCTTCTTCTCCATCTCATGGGTCTTTAGGTTCCCAATGAGACTAATGAGGTCCATCTCGTCCTTGTCGTTCAATTCTTTTAAGGTGGTGGCCTTTATCTCCCATGAAGACGGAAGAGCCCGAATCACTTTCCGCACCTTTTGATCGTTGGAGATGTCATCACCTAAGGAAGAAAGACCATTAGTGATTTTAGTAAATCTTGTAATCATACTATCAATAGACTCATCATCAATCATTTTAAATGACTCATATTGGGACCTCAAGAGATCTATCTTAGCTCTCTTGACTTGTGAAGTCCCTTCGTGTGTGACCAATAAATGTTGCCAAATCTCATAGGCGGATTGGCAATGAATTACTCGTGTAAGGTCATCCTCATTCAAGGCGGTTAATAGGGAGTTTTGGGCCTTGGAGTTAGCCTCATATTCTCTAAAGTTGAAGTCGGTCCAAGTGCTCTCATCACTATCGGGTGCTACATAGGGTTTGGTCAAGGACTTGGCCACTAAGCTACCCAAAGATTGCAAAAATATAGTCATCCTAACCTTCCAAATAGGGAAATTAAGTCCATCAAATTTAGGAGGGGTTTTAATGTTATCGGCCATGTTTACTAGTGTATGAATGTATGAATGAAAATGTTGATTAGCAAATTTTAAGGATCTCTCTATGGATGTTAAGCCAAACCTAGAGTCCCAGCTCTGATACCAATTGAAAATCACCTAGAGGGGGTTGAATAGGTGATAATGCTAATCAATGGACAAATTAAAAATTAAGATGTAACAATCACCCAACAAGATTCACAAGATGAATGAAAGCAAGTAAATATAGCAATGATGATGATAAGCAAGTAATAAGTGCAAGAATGTAAACCAAACGCAAACACAAGGATATGTTATCGAGGTTCGAGCACCCAGCTCTACTTCCCCACCTTCCCCAGAAGGATTCTAGCTACTTCCACTATCACAAAGAAATCACAATTATACCGGAGTACCCAACTCCACAATCTCAAGTACAAGCAATTTCTGAGTAGTCAAAAGACTACAAACTCTCTCTTTCAAAAGTCTCTTCCCTTACAAAATGTCCTTAGAGAACAATGAGTAGGAATGAAGCTCTTGTGTGCAAGGAGAAAAGAAAATGAAATCAGAGAATTCTTTTGAAAAACACTTCAGAAAATGAGAGAATTTCAGCACAAAAACCAAGATCTTTTGAAAGCCTTAAACTTGGAAACTTTTGGAATTTTTCTCTTGTAATTAATTGTTGTAAACAATCTCTCCCCAAACACCCCTATTTATAGGAGAGGGCTAGGGTTTAGGGATAAAACATAATTAGGATTAATCAGAGAGTATTAAGTTTGAAATATATCCCTTAAACTAATTTTAAACACAAAAAGACAAAATTTAAAACAGCCCAGAAAATAGCCGTTTACTGTTCAACGGCTAGTCCGGTCGACCGGTCGGTCGACCGCCTATTCAAAGATAGAGCCGTTACAGGCATACGGTCGACCGCCCGGTCGACCCAACAAACCCGAGAGCAAAGCTACTACAGTCAGGTTGACCGCCCGGTCGACCGGCAAACATGCACACTGATACATGCATCTGCCAGAACCACGGTCGACTTGTCCGGTCGACCGGACAAGACTGACACAGGCACGGTCGACTGGTGCGGTCGACCGGCTCAGGTCAAAAGTTAAGTTTAAAACACAATTTTGAAAAGACTTTGATTTTTATGAAAAATATCTTTAAATAGTACTAAGTATAAAACATAAAAATTGATTTGTAGGCAGAGGATTTTGTATCAAAATATTTTTGTACATTTTATAGAAAATCATCTTAGAAACAATATGTGCGCAAAAACGTGTGTGATTGAGCTTCAAACCTTTCCATCATTCTCTAACAAAATTCTAAACCTATAAAACTAAAAACAAATCTTGTTGAGCAATCTTCAAGTCTTGAGCCATGCTATGCCTTGCTAGAGCCCCTTCTTCTATGTTCCTTCCTTGATATGCAATATGCCTTCTTCACTTCATGAAACCTAGAAGTTGTTGCAATAGCTAAGCAATGGCCTCCAAATATGGTGCTAACCTGAAACTTATCTTAAACAAACTCATTAGTACCAAATAGCACTAATTTGGTTTGTCATCATTAAAACTCAATAAATGGAGAGTGTAACCTTTTGGGCCAACATAAGTAACTACTTATTAAACTATCAACATGCAAGCCTTTTCAAGATAACCAACATGTTATATCATTCCAATATATGTGTAGTCAAACGTGTGCATGATGTCAAGTATGATGTTCATTCATAAAACTATTTCTTTTTAAGAGGCATGTGTTAGACTACTATGCATACACAATAACGTGTCGATCATGCACCCATGTAAGCATTCAACTTAATGATCCCCAATATCTTACCGGTCAAGTTCTGACTCGTAGTACCAGTTTCGCTTCTCCTAATGATAATACTTATTCACCTTTTATCATTTAATTAATATTTGGGATTTGTCATCATTTGCCTCTTTTATTCTCAGGCAAACTGCCTATTGGTTACAACTTAATTAAATTCAGAATCTTCTCATTACTTCTAATACAAATGATAGTTACACGACAATTCCGATATTAATGAATTATTACACTTTTGATATCATAATTAACCTTCATTTCAAGTAAGGACTGGTTTTAGTACTTTTATTTGGTACAGCCCAAATTTATCCCAGGTTCCACCAATACTGGTGTTAACGCTACTGACTTCTATACAAAATGTTTTGTTATTGCTTACTTCTATCTTCTAGTTTCAAACCACACAATCATTTACTAGCCAAATCATCATCTGCGTTCGCATGTAAATCAAACCACACACAAATGTACATGCGTACACATACACATATCACTTACCCATACTGGATTACTAATCTCATTGACACGTCGGTCCATCTTTCGTCTATATTACTAACGTTCAATTATTAAGGTAATTATCTAACTCTTACCGGTTAGATATAATCGGTGTCACTATAAAGATGTGACTTCCAAGCCTAATAGAGGATTTCAATGTTCTGCTAAATCGATTGCAAAGATACCAGAAAGTCTCCGGTATATCGAGTAGGCATACCACAAAACTAGTTCAATACTATCGGTATTGTTTTGTTGATATCGAATTATCCATCATAATCGATATACTTAATATTAAGTTGTCAGATTTACTCAATACTGACTCTAAAAGGTTTTCACCAGTTTAATCACTCGCTTGATACTTTACAACATCACCGGTCGCCCATTATCTGATAATCATCAGACCTGATCTTATCAGTAGTTTTCATTAATAATCATTAATCGCTAAAAGTGCGATATCTACTTGTGAGTTCTGGTTCAAAGGTTTTATTCTTCCACCTCTCATTGGGTTCGATAAATCTTAGTTATTCATCTATCAAGTTGCTTTCAGTTGCTACCGATTAACAACTTAATCGATAAATAATCATGTAGGTCACCAGCTGACCCTTATTGCTTCAAGTGTGCTAGTTGATACACAAAATCACGTTATGAGCGTATATATCATGAAACACAACAATTATGTAAACAGTATTCGCAAGATCGATACTCAACATACTACATAATATTTTAGTATCCCGTATACTTAGCTTAACAATAAGCTTTTGATATTCAATTTACTTATCAAGCATGTCTGGTAGAGTTAAGAATTCAGTTGCTCTAATTCAGTTCATTATCAATTACTTGATCAGTTCCATCATCATTGGTTCACTTTCACAGTTGCTAATTTACCGAAATATCCCGATCCTATTCGAGTTATCAATTTTTGACAAAACCTTCAATACTTTAACCAGTACGCTATTTCTATCATACTACATCAATTACATGTATCCCATTTAGTAGAGTTTTCTATATCACGGTCACATCGAGTTACTCGAAGATAATTTCCATTTTCATTTATTTAGTTCAATTATAGTATCAACTTCGGATTCTGCTTATACCAGTATCAACATAACCGATTCGATAATTATCTGATCGGGCTGATGGGTCTCAAGTGATCTTTTATCTTAACTTATTTCTAATTATCTCTTATAAATAAATAAACATTCATGATCTGTAATCGATTCCCGGTTGTCACTGTTTAGTCCACTCACCGAGTATACCGGTATTAACCAATTGCCATCCGATTATTATTATTCTTAACTATTACTTTCATAACAGGTTGGACATCACTTGCATATAATATCGATCTTCATTTAACTATCATCATTATTATAATAACAGTCAATACACATGCAATCACAGTGTGTAATGGAATCGGAGGTAAACTTTACCCACTTAATGACTTTCAGGTTGAGTGATATCAATATTCATCACAGACGGGTAGATGGCATCAGCTGAAGATTTACACTTAACAATTTCTATCAAAACCCAGTGTTTAGTCATTTGGTTCCAAATTCTAATAAAGACTCACAACATATACATCATGTTCAGAGACACACACGTATAACTCATTTGGTATTTGTCTATGTGCGACCATTTTAATACCCTTACAGACTCTTAATGGTCATGTTATACGAACTTTAAATAACAATTCTCAATTTGGTATCATAACCGTATTAGGTTCTCACCCGCATATACATAACATATCCGTAATTCATTATTCGGATACTCTATTTAGATTTCGGTTCCATAACACCAATTCACTTTTACAATAACTATCATAATCATCTTTTCAATGACGTAATCACTTAGTTCCAATGAATCCATATTATCACTAATTTCCCAATAACAATTATTTCTAAATTGGGGAAAAATAAGATTTAAGGTAGGACTTTCACTCACCGGGTATACCGATAAATTTCAAACACCCAATACCGTATACTGATATACAAGATGTGTAGCTCTCGTTTTCACGATCACAACGGCTCAAGAATCGTCCGAATCCGACTTCGGATGGCCAAGATATCGTTCGGAAACCAAAACCAATATAAAAGGTTAGATACGTAATAACTGAAAATAGTCAGGGGGCTGTTTGTAATTTTTCAGGGGCCCCAAAGTAATTATTTAATCTTACAGGGACTAAAATAAAATATTACCTTTTTAAATGAAAACGGGTAGGATTCTTAACGGGTTGGGTTTTAAACCCAAACCCGAATGGGTTTTCAAACCCAACAGCAGCAGCAGCAGCATGCGCTGCTGCTGCTCGAGCGCGCGCGCGGGCCGGCCTTGCGGCCTCCGCCGCCGGCCTGGCCGGCCCGGTCCGGCGCCTCCGCAGTCGGCGCGGCCTCCAGCGCTGCTCCGCCGCCGGATCTCGGGGAAAGAGAGAGAAGACGAGGGAGAGAGAAAGAGAGAGAGGGTGGGGCTTGTTGCTCCCCCACCACACCGCCTGGCCGCCGGCTGCCGGCCGCCGCGCCTGCCCTGCGCCGCCGGCGCCTGGCCGGTCTCCGGCGTGCCGCCGGTCAACAACCCAGAGAGAGAGTGAGGGAGTGAGAGAGAGTGTGTGAACGGGAGTGAGAGAGAGAGTGAACGGGAGTGGTTTATCTCTCTCCCCACCCCACCTACTCCCACCTACCCTCCATAATCCCATACCACCCATACTCCATCAATCCACTATTTTATATTTTATTTTTATATTTTCATTTTTTTTTTTCTTTCTTCATCTCCCCAATATATTAATACAAACCATAATTAACAATAAATACCAATACTCGGTATTTATACGAGTATTTCATACAGTGTATACACCCGTCCATTTTCATACATTTTTTATATCAGTTAATCCAGTATGATTTATAAAAACTTTAATCCATTCTGGATTTTCACAATGAATCACCGATTATTATTTAATACAGAAACAAATAATTTAAAAATCATAAAAAATTTACGATAAATATTATTAACCCAGAGTTTAATAATCCGGGCGTTACAGCTCTACCCCCCTTAGAAAAAGTTTCGTCCTCGAAACTTGGCACATCTGATAATAAGTAAGAGTAATACTTTCAATTTCTTCTTTATCTCATGAAATCTTTCTTCTAATAAGGTAATTTGCTCTCTTCTGGTCACACATTTCCTTATGTGTTCACAACATGCAATATATGTCCAACATTATCACTTTCATACAGAATATATCTTACACATACTTTATGTCATTACATTCACCATCATACTTGGTGATATACACATCATATGGTATCACATACACACATCACACTTGGTGATAATCGTATTATATATCATCACACATCGTATCAGCACATACACGTACCATACCTGATGATACGTCCATCACATATGCTCAATATGGTTCTTCCGTTCTGATTAACTCTTATCTTGCCTGATATTTTTGTCATTTCCTTATCCTAGTGTCCCATACCACCGGTAGTTCATACTAAGGTCCCGCACCCCTAATAGAACTCATCCGAATCAAAGTATATGCGGGTATACTTTCATTCGAATATAAGAAAAAATTAAATATCATGCATTTTGAGATTAATCATACGCATAAGAACCCATTACACCTATGAACTTCTTACATCAAGGCACACATTCATTCATACAAACTGCACACTTACAGACATTAATTATAACAATCGATGTTATTCCTGAACCAACGACTTAAATCAATCTCTAGGCTAATACTGCCTTAGACCTACACCTGAGTTCTACTCCAAGTTTCTAAGCCTAAGCTCTGATACCAACTGTAACGGTCCCAGGTTTAATTACCTCAAATTCCATGATCATCAACCGTATTGCTCGTTAATCAGAATATACTAAAGAAATTTCGACAGCATCTCATCTGAAATATAGACTCCATCTCAATACAATAATTAGATCTCGGCTAACATCAACCTACTTATAATTCTCATTTTCATCATATAGTTCATTCTAAGTTCATCAAATAAACATATACAGAAGAGTCCTCCCGTGATATACTATTCTAACTCATAGTGACTAATAACATCAGAGTTTACTAAAGGATTTACAATCTACAATAAGTACATACGTTATCTCAGGGGAACATCCTTGCCGCTCTAAGTTGAACCTTCGCCTTGCCATGACCTGAAAATATCAATCTGTGGTGGGGTGAGCTCAACAGCTCAGTGAGTGAAATCATTCAAAATAGAGTTTGTATTATACTACCATTGTACTTGAAGTATTATGCAGTTGAGCAATGTCAAAAATCAGTTTCAATACATTCTACTTGCAGTTGATACTGTAGCTTATAAATCATAGACTCTTCCTATTATCTGTTACTTCCCTATGTATTCTTCTGTGTACACGTGACCAATATTTTATTATCACACAATCTCAATTTTGCAATACTTGACCTACTCGTTAGTCTCTTATAATCACCTATCTGGTTTCCAGTTTGTAACATGTTCGTATTTCATATATATATATAGTCATGATCACAACACAACTCTTAGAGAGCCTAATCTTACTCACTAGATTAGTTGAAGTATGGTTCAATATTGCCTTCCGCAATATACATATGACATCACACACTACTCATGATAGTATCCAATTATAAATGTGTTCATACATGAAGAATTACGGGGCACTCACATCCATATACTAGATGCCATAACAATCATATTTATATACTAGATATCATAATCCATCATATGCATATACTAGGTATCGTACCTATTACCATTCATAATTCGGATATCATAAACAATCATATCCATATATCGGATATCATAATCAATCATATGTATATACTAGGTACCATACCTCTTAACATCCATAATTCGGATATCATAAACAATCATATGATATACTAGGTGCCATACCTATTACCATCCATAATTCGGATATCATAAACAATCATATCCATATACCGATATCATAATCAATTATTCAAGCATACTTCAATAAAATAATATCAATACTCCTCTTCTATCACCTCCGGTTCAACCCGGTCCCTTCCTCCAATACGTTATACCACGTATTATTCTCTCCTTCAATCACCTCCGGCTCAACCCGGTCCCTTCCTCCGATACGTTATACCGCGTATTGTTCTCTCCTTCGATCACCTCCGGTTCAACCCGGTCCCTTCCTCCAAACATGCGATAATCATATCCTTCATGTAATAACCACATGCAAGGATTCGTAAGATAATGTCAACATAGGGATTCACATGATTCCTACTTTACATGATGCCAATATTAAGAAAGACATTAACATGTATAAGTAACCACTTATTAAACTATCAACATGCAAGCCTTTTCAAGATAACCAACATGTTATATCATTCCAATATATGTGTGCCAAACGTGTGCATGATGTCAAGTATGATGTTCATTCAAAAAACTATTTCTTTTTAAGAGGCATGTGTTAGACTACTATGCATACACAATAACGTGTCGATCATGCACCCATGTAAACATTCAACTTAATGATCCCCAATATCTTACCGGTCAAGTTCTGACTCGTAGTACCAGTTTCGCTTCTCCTAATCATAATACTTATTCACCTTTTATCATTTAATTAACATTCGGGATTTGTCATCATTTGCCTCTTTTATTCTCAGGCAAACTGCCTATTGGCTACAACTTAATTAAATTCAGAATCTTCTCATTACTTCTAATACAAATGATAGTTACACGACAATTTCGATATTAATGAATTATTACACTTTTGATATCATAATTAACCTTCATTTCAAGTAAGGACTGGTTTTAGTACTTTTATTTGGTACAGCCCAAATTTATCCCAGGTTCCACCAATACTGGTGTTAACGCTACTGACTTCTATACAACATGTTTTGTTATTGCTTACTTCTATCTTCTAGTTTCAAACCACACAATCATTTACTAGCCAAATCATTATCTGCGTTCGCATGTAAATCAAACCACACACAAATGTACATGCGTACACATACACATATCACTTACCCATACTGGATTACTAATCTCATTGACACGTCGGTCCATCTTTCGTCTATATTACTAACGTTCAATTATTAAGGTAATTATCTAACTCTTACCGGTTAGATATAATCGGTGTCACTATAAAGATGTGACTTTCAAGCCTAATAGAGGATTCAATGTTCTGCTAAATCGATTGCAAAGATACCTGAAAGTCTCCGGTATATCGAGTAGGCATACCACAATACTAGTTCAATACTATCGGTATTGTTTTGTTGATATCGAATTATCCATCATAATCGATATACTTAATATTAAGTTGTCAGATTTACTCAATACTGACTCTAACAGGTTTTCACCAGTTTAATCACTCGCTTGATACTTTACAACATCACCGGTCGCCCATTATCTGATAATCATCAGACCTGATCTTATCAGTAGTTTTCATTAATAATCATTAATCGCTAAAAGTGCGATATCTACTTGTGAGTTCTGGTTCAAAGGTTTTATTCTTCCACCTCTCATTGGGTTCGATAAATCTTAGTTATTCATCTATCAAGTTGCTTTCAGTTGCTACCGATTAACAACTTAATCGATAAATAATCATGTAGGTCACCAGCTGACCCTTATTGCTTCAAGTGTGCTAGTTGATACACAAAATCAAGTTATGAGCGTATATATCATGAAACACAACAATTATGAAAACAGTATTCGCAAGATCGATACTCAACATACTACATAATATTTTAGTATCCCTTATACTTAGCTTAACAATAAGCTTTTGATATTCAATTTACTTATCAAGCATGTCTGGTAGAGTTAAGAATTCAGTTGCTCTAATTCAGTTCATTATCAATTACTTGATCAGTTCCATCATCATTGGTTCACTTTCACAGTTGCTAATTTACCGAAATATCCTGATCCTATTCGAGTTATCAATTTTTGACAAAACCTTCAATACTTTAACCAGTACGCTATTTCTATCATACTACATCAATTACATCTATCCCATTTAGTAGAGTTTTCTATATCACGGTCACATCGAGTTACTCGAAGATAATTTTTATTTTCATTTGTTTAGCTCAATTATAGTATCAACTTCGGATTCTGCTTATACCAGTATCAACATAACCGATTCGATAATTATCCGATCGGGCTGATGGGTCTCAAGTGATCTTTTATCTTAACTTATTTCTAATTATCTCTTATAAGTAAATAAACATTCATGATCTGTAATCGATTCCCGGTTGTCACTGTTTAGTCCACTCACCGAGTGTACCGGTATTAACCAATTGCCATCCGATTATTATTGTCCTTAACTATTACTTTCATAACAGGTTGGACATCACTTGCATATAATATCGATTTCATTTAACTATCATCATTATTATAATAACAGTCAATACACATGCAATCACAGTGTGTAATGGAATCGGAGGTAAACTTTACCCACTTAATGACTTTCAGGTTGAGTGATATCAATATTCATCACAGACGGGTAGATGGCATCAGCTGAAGATTTACACTTAACAATTTCTATCAAAACCCAGTGTTTAGTCATTTGGTTCCAAATTCTAATAAAGACTCACAACATATACATCATGTTCAGAGACACACACGTATAACTCATTTGGTATTTGTCTATGTGCGACATTTTTAATACCCTTACAGACTCTTAATGGTCATGTTATACGAACTTTAAATAACAATTCTCAATTTGGTATCATACCCGTATTAGGTTCTCACCCGCATATACATAACATATCCGTAATTCATTATTCGGATACTCTTTTTGGATTTCGGTTCCATAACACCAATTCACTTTTATAATAACTATCATAATCATCTTTTCAATGACGTAATCCCTTAGTTCCAATGAATCCATATTATCACTAATTTCCCAATAACAATTATTTCTAAATTGGGAAAAAATAAGATTTAAGGTAGGACTTCCACTCACCGGGTATACCGATAAATTTCAAACACCCAATACCGTATACTGATATACAAGATGTGTAGCTCTCGTTTCCACGATCACAACGGCTCAAGAATCGTCCGTATCCGACTTCGGATGGCCAAGATATCGTTCAGAAACCAAAACCAATATAAAAGGTTAGATACGTAATAACTGAAAATAGTCAGGGGGCTGTTTGTAATTTTTCAGGGGCCCCAAAGTAATTATTTAATCTTACAGGGACTAAAATAAAATATTACCTTTTTAAATGAAAACGGGTAGGATTCTTAACGGGTTGGGTTTTAAACCCAAACCCGAATGGGTTTTCAAACCCAACAGCAGCAGCAGCAGCATGCGTTGCTGCTGCTCGAGCGCGCGCGCGGGCCGGCCTTGCGGCCTCCGCCGCTGGCCTGGCCGGCACGGTCCGGCGCCTCCGCAGTCGGCGCGGCCTCCAGCGCCGCTCCGGCGCTGCTCCGCCGCCGGATCTCGGGGAAAGAGAGAGAAGACGAGGGAGAGAGAAAGAGAGAGAGGGTGGGGGCTTGTTGCTCCCCCCACCACGCCGCCTGGCCGCCGGCTGCCGGCCGCCGCGCCTGCCCTGCGCCGCCGGTGCCTGGCCGGCCTCCGGCGTGCCGCCGGTCAACAACCCAGAGAGAGAGTGAGGGAGTGAGAGAGAGTGTGAACGGGAGTGAGAGAGAGAGTGAACGGGAGTGGTTTATCTCTCTCCCCACCCACCTACTCCCACCTACCCTCCATAATCCCATACCACCCATACTCCATCAATCCACTATTTTATATTTTATTTTATATTTTCATTTTCTTTTCTTTTTCTTTCTTCATCTCCCCAGTATATTAATACAAACCATAATTAACAATAAATACCAATACTCGGTATTTATACGAGTATTTCATACAGTGTATACACCCGTCCATTTTCATGCATTTTTCATATCAGTTAATCCAGTATGATTTATAAAAACTTTAATCCATTCCGGATTTCCACAATGAATCACCGATTATTATTTAATACAGAAACAAATAATTTAAAAATCATAAAAAATTTACGATAAATATTATTAACCCAGAGTTTAATAATCCGGGCGTTACATATATCCCCGAGACCAACTAGGTCAACACATACCGAAATTATATTTAAAGAGAAAACATCCTCAAACAACTGCAATTTAGAATGATTTATATCTGATACTCAATGTCATTAAGCTCATCTATACTCCGATAATCTAATAATCATTGGATAGATCCGAAATTACTTACAACTAATAATCCAATATAATCAATCATATCTAAGTACTGATCAAGATCCAATAAAAAGAATATAAATCATCAGATCAACTCTAACTCTTACTAAGTCTGTATATAAGTCTAAGTGTCAAGAAGATCAGTCTCTGATAAGGTAACATCCTAACTAAACCATCCTCAAGATCTAAATGAGTTCCTATCTGAATTATCATAAAATAAATATCTATTAATTGTCTTCACATGAAATATACGCTCTAACTATAGTCTTGACCAATCATCTCAAGATCAATCAGCATACAGTCTAAGTTCCTTTACAAATAGTCCGAGTCTGAAATGTTAGTCATCTGTACATGAAATAATATAAGCCTAACATCTCAATGTCAAAATACAAGGTCCATATACATCTGATGCTCATATATAAACTAATTCAGCCAATCAATAAATCGAATTCAGTCACAATCTAAGGTCTTCCAATACTAGGCCTAAGCCAACAGTGACAAACTATCAACTACATAAATAAGGTGAACAATCATTAGTATCTTATGAAGTGATACAAGTAATCAAACTGGTAAAATATAACAGAAAGTCACATGAAATGATAAGAGTAACATGTAAATGTATACCGACAACAGTAAATAAAGAAATACACAAGAACAAAAAATACTCACATGAAATGACGCGATTTCGGAAGCGAATCGCCGTATGGTCTTCACTGTACGAACCGGTACTAATCTACGAATTATCCCATGGACCAGTCTTTGAATCGCCAGTATACCGGGTTCATAACGAGAACCAATCTGAATCGGGTCCGGGTCTTCCGTAACCGGGTCAGATCTCACCAAATGGGTCCGAAACACTGCAACACGCAACCAAACGCATGAACTCACACGAACACGCCCCCGTACACGTATACAATCCACAAACATACAAGCAGACACATACTTGTACACCCACATATATATATGTATACAAGTATACAGACACATATATACTATATGCATACATACCCACACTTACATACATATTATATGTGTGTGTATATATATATATATATATATATATATATATATATATATATATATATATATATATATATATATATATATATATATATATATATATATATATATATATATATATATATATATATATATATATATATATATAATATATATATATATATATATGTATATATATGTATATATATATATATGTATATGTATATATATATGCACATTTAAACACACACCCTCCAAATCACAGCACACACACTTACGCACACACTTACGCACACATTAACATTTATTTGCATGTACATTCCAACATGTAATTATTTACACCATAGTTAATTCACAGCACACACACTTAAATTAACAAACACACCATTCACATTAATATCCCCTTACATTAAACATGCATGCACATTATTACACACACACATACATAATTCACAGGGAGAGAGGGAACATCAGCTTGGGGGCTTGGGTTGGTAGTGCAAGATGGAGAGGAGGGGAAAGGGCATGCGGGTGTGCGCCGGAGAAGGTGGAGAGGCATAGGAGGGGGGATCTCGGCTGTTGGAGATGGATAGGGACTTAGGAAGGGTGAGAGGAAGGAGAGGGATTCGACTGCTGTCCGAGGTGGATGTTGGAGGATGGTGCCCCGGGTGCAGGCGCCGTGAGGCTGTGCGTGGCTGTGGATCGGGTGATTAGGAGATTGATTGGTTTAGTTTAGATGGGATATGTTAGGATTAGGATTTATTAGTTAGGATTAGGATTTATTAGTTAGGATTATGATTTTTAAATAGGATTTGGATTTGGGTGAGTTTGCACTATGAGAATTGAGTTGTGGGTTAACAGTTCAGGGCTAACGGGTTATTGGGTAAAGGCCATAAAGGGTAATAGGATATAGGTTGATAATGGGTAGGATATGGAAATGGGTGTGGGTTAAATGGATAAAGTGCTAGGGAAAAGAAAGAATAATAATGAGAACCAAGTAACCTGAATAATAAAAATTAAAAATAACAACAACAAGATAACAACAAACATCATAATTTCAAAGAAGTAATATTAGCAACAAGACTACTATTAATAACAATCATTAAAATAACAATAGTAGTAATTACAATCAATTATTAATAACTAATACTACCACTAATAACAAGTGAAGATAATAATATTAATAGTAATAGTATTTAACAATAACTATAGTAATAATTAACGAGTATATTAATAATAACAATAATTAGAAATAACAACAACAATAATAATATAACACTTTAATAAAAATAATAATAATAATGGCAATAACATATATAATCCATATTAACATTTAATCTCTCCAAAATGATTTGCATATTTAATAATATTAATAAGTCATAGATCAAATAAAATAATATCAATAAAATAGTACTTAAAGCAAAATAAATACTTAGAAAAATTAAAAAATACAGTATTTTAAACTTAGGATATTACAAAGAGGATTGTAATCATGGCCGCAATCCTATAAACACTCAAAAACATGATATTTTTTAGGATTGCGATCATGATCACAGTCCTCATAAATAGTGCACTTTGTCAGGACTGTGATCATGATCGCAGTCGTGATCACAGTCCTTAGAAATAAGCTGCGATCATTTTTTGTGACTGTAATTATAGTCACAGTCCTCAAAAATAAGAATTTGTGAGAAATGCTATCATAGTCGTAATCTTCTATACTGCGATCATTTTGTGAGGACTGCGATCATATTTGCAGTCCTAAAAATAGGATATTTTTGAAGCGGTCCGTTTTTTTTGAAGCGATTACTTAGGGGCATTTTCATCTTTTGTCGTTGATGGACGCTTCAGCGCTCGACATGTGAGCGCATATCCTTACTTTAAAAAAAGAGGTGGCTAAAATGAACAAAATTATGAAGTTAAGTTTCTTCCTAATTACGATTCGACGTAGGGGGTGTAGCGAAATGCCCTTTTTATTTATAGTGAACTATTTTACACCTTTTTATTCCAAAAAAGAAAAGGAGGAGGGAAAAAACTAGCTGTTGAGGTCTGGCATAGTGATAAAAGAGTGACCTTGGGTTTATGAAAAATCTCCAAGTTTAAGTCCTACATTTTGTTGCCCACACAAGTAACCTTACACAAAACAATAATCCTTTGTGATCTACCTAAAGTGGTAACAGTAAAAACACCTATAAGTTCTATTATAATTAAAAGTTGTTTCAACATATATTTGTATGGTAAAGGCTTAAAACGAAAAAAAAAAATTCCAATTGGCCCACCCAAAAAAAAAACTTATATCATATTTTGAATATTATTTAATCTGAATATATATATATATATATATATATATATATATTCAGATTAAATTATTTTTAAGTTTTATATATCCATATTATTTTCATACATACATACATACATACATATATATATATATATATATATATATATATATATATATATATATATTATAGAGAGAGAGAGGAATATGTAAATCAGTTGACATAGGAGGCAACTCTGTGTTATGTCACACTCTAAAATCATATCTCCTGAAAAAATTTTCATGATCCGACCATACATTATCATTTTCATGTTTTAAAATGTATACATATAAAAATCAAGTGAGTTGGAGTTCGTTTACTTATAGATCTTATCGTTCCATTTTATTCTACTGTTAAAAAGTCTTTAATGTTTGAACCCAAAGAAAATGGAGTAAACAAACTCCAAATCAGGTGATTTTTTATGTGTATATCTTAAAATATGAAGATGATAGTGTGCGATCGGATCTTGAAAATTCAATGAAAAACTTGAGTTTTGAGTGCGACATACGCCGAAATTGCCTCCTATGTCAGCTGATTCCCATTTTTCTATATATATAATCCACGAATATCTGAAAATATATAATTTTAAATTAGGTAATCAGGAAATAATTGCTAAAAACATCTTATGTTTAATCAGAAGTAATCTGAAAATTTATCTAAAATATGTCTAGAAGAAAAATATGTACAATCTAGAAATTATATCATATAAAATCCAACCCAAAATTTATACAAAATTTATGTAATCTTAAATTTATATAAGTACAAAATCGTTCAATCAAAGACTATGATCTGAAAGTAGTATAAAATATTATATAAAACTTATAAAATATGTGATCTAAAAGTTTTATTTAAATAGATGTAAGAGTAATCTAAATTTGTTGCCAAATGTATTTCTGAAATTTTAACTTAAATTAGCTCTGAAATAAATTTTAAAATATGTACTTTGAAAATTGTTTAATCTGAAAGAATTTATATAAAAATGATCATGGAAATATATAACTTAAAAATTACTACTCTGAATATTTATGTAGATTATACTATGTAATGATCTACATATATATATATATATATATATATATATATATATATATATATATATATATATTCATATTAGATTATATTGTGTAATGATATGAAAATATGTGTGAAAATAATCTGAAATATTTAATATAATTTAATAAACTTTTAATCTGAAAACATAATGTACATAACCCAAAAAAACTGAAAATGTATAGTTTAAATTAAAATTATGTAATCTGAAAATAATTGTTGAAAAAGATCTAAATGGAATGTGAAAAAAAGTCAGAACTAATCCAAAAATTTAACTAAAATTTTCTGAAAAAAGAATATATAATCTGGAAATTATATAATCTAAAATGTAACCTGAAAATCATTCCAAATTGAAATTATTTATGAATAAGCTCGTGCGCGCGCACACACTAGAGAGAGAGAGAGAGTAGTGTCATTCCGGAAGGATTTTAGGTCGAATTCTTCCCACTCAAACACAATCGCTTGAAATCCGAATCCGAGATCCACTCTGTTGAAG
This sequence comes from Agave tequilana, assembly GCA_038442645.1. Classification (NCBI taxonomy): domain Eukaryota; kingdom Viridiplantae; phylum Streptophyta; class Magnoliopsida; order Asparagales; family Asparagaceae; genus Agave; species Agave tequilana. The sequence continues at coordinate 23,392 of JAVJIF010033351.1, read as the reverse complement.
TTGTTCTATATTATTTCAGGTAACTAAAATAAAAAACCATATATTTTGAATACTTTTGTCCATCTATCAAGTAAGCGCAAAATGGTCGGACGAAAATAGCATATTGCTTAGATCTACGTCTTTAGACACACAAATTTTTTATCCGACCATTTCATCTTGATCTACACTTAAAAAACCTCACACACTAATTTTTGTTAGATTTTAAATATTCTACATCACTAAACTAACCAACTCAATATTTCAGTTGTCTATTTTCTACTTGATGGATGGGTAAAAATTATTTAAAATACATGATTTATGATTTTTAGTTACTTAAAATAATATAGATAAACTTCAACAGAGTGTATCTTGCATTTGTATATCGTAGGGTTGTATATGAGTGAGAAAGATTCGGCCTTGAATCCTTCCAGAATGACAAAAGTCTATTAAGGCTGAATCTATCCCACTCAAATACAATCCTATAACATCTGAATTATAACATCTGAATGTAAGATCCACTCATTGAAGTTGATCTACATTATTTCAAGTAAGTAACTAAAATATCAAAAATCATGTATTTTGAATACTTTTTACCTGTCCATCAAGTAGGCACAAAATTGACGGCTGGAATAGGTAGTTGGTTAGTTTAGCGGTATAGGATATTCGAAATGTAACAAAAATTGGTGTGTGAAGGTTTTTAAGTGTTTAGATCATAATGAAATAATCGGATCGAGAATTTGTTTGTGTAAACATGTAGATATAATCAATATGTTATATTCAGCCGTCCATTTTGCGCCTACATGTTGGATGGGAAAAAAGTATTCATAATACGTGATTTTTTATTTTTAGTTACTTGAAATAATGTAAATCAACTTCAATGGAGTGGGACTCATAGGGTTGTATTTGAGTGGGAAGGATTCAGTCTCGAATCCTTCCGCAATGACAAACGTGTGTGTGTGTGTGTGTGTGTGTGTGTGTGTGTGTGTGTGTGTGTGTATAGAGAGAGAGAGAGAGAGAGAAATGTATATCAGAGAGTACTCTCTCAGCCTGCGGTGACGTGGCTCAATTTGTCACCTCACTAACTTGCGGCCCGCTTATAGGAAGAAGTTAAATTACCAAATACCCCTTATGAAAAGCTACTTTTTCTTTAACTTTCCTTATTGTTTATTATTTTTTTGCCCAAAAGGCAATTTTTGGAGCGCACGTTGTCAGACTTGTTTATTATTATTTTTTCCCCCTTTCTTTTTTTCGCTCTTTATATGATTTAGGTTATTGATTATAAATTATTTTTTCTCCCTATTTCCTTACCTCTCTTTGTCAGATCTAGGTTCTCCTATATAGTTTATTTTTGTGTGTATATAATGTAGACAGAGACTTTGGTCGCAGTGTACATAGTTAATTGCGACCAAGGTCGCAATGTTGTTATTGATAAAGAGGGCCAGCATCTGCAATCTAGGGTCGCAGTACAATGACTGCGACTTAGGTCGCAGTACGTTAGGTAGGTGTTTCCTTTATATTAACACGCATATGTTGTTATGATAAAGAGGGCCAGCATCTGCAATCTAGGGTCGCAGTACAATGACTGCGACTTAGATCGCAGTACGTTAGGTAGGTGTTTCCTTTATATTAACACGCATATGTTGTTATTGATAAAGAGGGCCAGCATCTGCAATCTAGGGTCGCAGTACAATGACTGCGACTTAGGTCGCAGTACGTTAGGTAGGTGTTTCCTTTATATTAACACGCATATGTTGTTATTGATAAAGAGGGCCAGCATCTGCAATCTAGGGTCGCAGTACAATGACTGCGACTTAGGTCGCAGTACGTTAGGTAGGTGTTTCCTTTATATTAACACGCATAGCGACAAAGGTCGCAGTGTTGTTGTTGATTAATACTAAAGACCAGCAACTGCGACCAAGGTCGCAGTGTATTTTATTAAGACTCGGCCAACAACTGCGATCAAAGTCGCAACCTTCATTTTAAAATTAACCTTAGAAAATAGATTCATATATATATAAAAAAACAAAATACAATTTTTAAACTTCTAATCCTCGTCATCACCATCGTAATCAGATTCGTCGTCAAGAGTATGACTGCTTTCGTCTTCTGTATCGCTTTCCGTCCCCTCCTCCTCTTCAGCGACAATCTCCTCTTCGCTTTCTTCCTCTTCATGTTTGTATTTTGGTTCATCAATGAACTCTCAGAATGGGTCGTCTGTATCAAGCTCATCCTCTGACCCGTAGCGAGGCATATCTTCAGAATTATACATCCAATCATCATTAGATGATTGGCTTCTTTCCGGTGAAGACGGTGGAGAAGACATTTTTTGAATCTATTTTTCGAACAATGAGAGTAACGAGTTTGAGCAAAAATAATTAGTATGTTTTAATCCTTTGCTGATGACCCTTTATATATTTTTAATCCCGAATTCCAAAGGGTTTAAGCTCTCAAACCACGTGAATATCTCCCAAACTTATTTTCTACCTTTTCTCAAAATTGTATACTTCCTAGGTGACTGTTCAGTTATCCAAAACAGTTTAAAAGTTAATACACTATAACTTTAAATTACTTTGAACTCCAAAACAGTACATTATTGCAACCATAGTTGCATTGGGAACTGATAAATGATTAAGTAACTGCGACCATAAATTGTCAACCGTTAGTCATCAAATACTGTCCTTCGTATAATTTCTGAATGTTTGTCTGATCCTCCTATGAACAATTAAATTAGTTTTTACATATATTATGCGACAATGGACTGCGACTATGATCGCAGTACCGCGACTATGGTCGCAGTATTTAACGAGAGTGATAGTATAATCACAGTTTACGTATTATTTTATATTCTTTTTGTTCTTTATTTTGACTGTTGTCTGAATAAGGACTGATTCTATAGTCCCAGTTCACCGTATCTTTTGTCTCAGCCGCCTATAACGTATAAATTATTTTAATTATTGCATCCGTAGTAGGACTGCGATTATGGTCGCAGTTTGGATATGTAATTAAAAGAGCTTATAAGTTAATATAGTGAGAAAGAGACCTTACAAAAAAATAGAATTAAAAGCTTTTAAAAGAAGACAAAATATAATTGAATATCAGAAGATCAGGAAATCCTAATCCTCGTCATTATCACCATCATAAGCAGATTCATCGTCTTCATTCTTCTGCTCTTCCTCTTCATCACTTATTTCCTCATCATTCCTATTTTTGAGGTTTTTTTTGTTTCACCGATGAACTCCCAGAATGGATCGTCTCTATCAAGCTCTTCGTCTGACCCGTTGCAAGGAAGCAAGCCTACAGCATCAGAGGACATGCTTTCATCAAGCATATCTCCGTCAAGTGGCAGAGGAATAATGTCTTCTTCACTAACCCACATGAAAACTTCATTATCATCATGAATAGGAGGATCAGTTAATACGTTATTTGATGTAGTGAGATAGTCAAAAAGGAGTGAAGTCCAGACTGGTATCAGATTCACTAAAATATCCTGAAGACAAAGGACCGGTGGGGGAACGATTGAAGTTGAAATCTAAGTGTTCAGAGGAAGAAGATGGGGAAGACATGATTCAAGAATGAATTTTTTTGGAAGTTTTTGAAATCAAATTGAAAAGGAAGAGCAAAAATATAGTTTTTAGGTATGAGATAATATATTAGTAACAAGCATTATATAAAGGTCAATATTGTGGAAGAACATGAATAGTAATAATAATTGTTACAGGTGATGGTTGAGTATGGTAAGAAGTGGTAAAAAAATTAAATATTTAATTGAAGATTTATTGCGGGAGAATCCGAAGAGTTCTTTTTTTTCCAGAGGTTTAATACATGAAGTACAAATTAACTTTTTTATAGAATTGTTTGCCTATATCTTTAGATTACGTATGGTGCACATCTTTCCTTTCTCGAGATTAACATTAGTGCATCTCTTTTTTCTAGACTGTTGTTGTATCATGGTAGAAAGAATATTAATTACTTCATTTAATTCAGTGTAATTAATATAGTAATTTTTATAAGATTTGATATACGCGAATTGATCTCAGGGTCGCATGGCTAATCCACCCTAGTCGCATATTAAAAATCTTTTACATAAGGCATGAGAAAGAAGATTGCGACTTTGGTCGCAGTACTGAAGGAGGTCGCATTGTTGTACGATAGAATGCGACTAGGGTCGCAGACGTTATATAAAGAAGTTTTGTTATACAATGACTGCGATTAGTGATTGCGACTGTGTCGCAGTTGTCATATAAAATTGAAATTATATTGTATTAGGTCGCATAAAAACGTTTTGTTATACTATGAGTGCGACTAGTGACTGCGACTGTATCGCAGTTGTTATATTGTATTAAGTCTGCGACCATGGCATGTTTTTAAATTTTCAATGCTTCTGCTTATTTTACATTATATTGATCCAATTTTTTTTAATTATATTTTTCGATGTATTAAAATTACGAATTTTATAACTGTAGATATATTCAACTGAAATTTTGTTTGTTCATGACTTTATTCCAGTTTAGAATTAAAAAGGGGGTATTTTTGTCAATTTGTTTCACGATTGTTTAGGCGGGATTTTTTTGATTTTTTGGCGCTAACACACTGCAGCCGATGTGTGGCATATATTCAGCCACGTCCCGCCGGCTGAGAAACTCTCTCAGCGTGCAGGCTGAGGTACAGTAACCCCATATATATATATGTGTGTGTGTGTGTGTCTATATATTGAAACTATTCGGGTATTCATTATATATATATATATATATATATATTTATTTATTTATTTATTTATGAAACCTTTCAGGTATCCAAGGCCGTTTAGTGCACCCAGACTAATCCCTTAGGTCTTGTGCATTGCCCGCTACAACACAGAACATGTAAGTCTTGATTTTTACATTGGTGGGACTAAATGCCCATTAATGAATTCGAACTGGTGACCTACAGGGGAGAAAACTCACGATCTAACCAGTCGAGCGCCCCTTGAGGACACACACACGTGTATGTGTGTGTGTGCATGAAGATTATTTTTGAAAATAAAAGATTTTGTTGAAACTGAAAATATGTATGAAAATAAGCTGTAAATATCTACTCTGAAGTTATATAATTTAAAATATAAGAAATCTGAAAATATTACCATGAAAAATATTTATAAATAGTCTTCAAAAATTTGGAAAATAAATAATTTGAGGTTGTGTCATATATAAATTATATGGTCTTATATGTTAAATCTTATTTTATGTACCAATCTTGGCATATGATTCATGATACAAAAATTATATAAAAAACACATACATACCTTAGAAAGGGACAAAATGAAGATAAACTAGAATGAATTTGGAAGCCTTCTCTCTCCTGGCCCTTTGCTTTCAATGGGAGAAGAATAAATGCTCGTGGGTAGAGAGAGGGACTTTCCATATAAATAGATATTAATATATCTTATCTGTTAAGTAGTTATATCCTTCCCATCACGGAGATAATACCTAATATAAGATTACCACTTTCTGTTAAATGGGTTAACCAAAAGCCCATTTGAATCTTATCTTTAGTTAAAACACACACAATTAAAACGTCTTCATATTAGTCAACTAGACTTGAACCGAATTTTTTCACTATAGTATGTGTGGATCAAATCAAGAAATCCAACAATCTCCCTCCTGATTCACACATACAGGAAATGTTCAAAAACAAATAAAATATCTCCGGTTCTTTACATTTACGGATGGCCATCCATTTGAATTTTGGAATAAATGAAGATTAGATTCATTTCTTTTACCTAGTCATTAAAAATGCCACTAGCGATGGATCAAAGATGTAAATAAAACTCATCATGGCTCAAAGACAGTTCTATGTCACAGAATTGGTATCATTAATAAATGATTAATTCAAATCTTAGATGGTTTTTAATTAAGTGGTTTAATAGAGATGGCCATATGTGTGTGATAATGATACAAATCCACCGTCCTGTTTCATGCGTTGTTTCACATAGATATCACTCTGATACTTTATGACGTCCGCCATGTGAAAACCATCACTTTGTATCCAGAGTGAAGACTATAAGGTATGGTGCCTACCCATGCCTAATCCAAACTATCTTGAGAGCTTGTGGATACTCTCCAAAAGCACTTTAATCTAATACCTTAAAGAAAAGGTTAACTTGCATGCATTTTAATTTTAACTGATACATGCTTTAATTATGTATTGCAATAAGCAAAATTTACATGCTCATTCTTATCCAAGGGTTAGGATAGAAGAATCAGGATATTTTATCATAAAATGCTCACAATCGTGCGGAACAAGTGACATGCATCATCTACCTCACCTTTGGGCCGAGTGTTAGACATGCTCTACACTTTCCAATGTGACTAACGTCACTCACAAGACTAATCTATGAGTATTAGATTGAATATGGACACTTTCTCACCTTTGGGTCTAGAGTTATCCTATCCTCTCTAACACTTGCAAATTATCCTGCCCACCAAAAACTTAAAATTTTCTAGCCTTCTTTGGGTCTGCTAGTAGTTTTCAAAAATTTAGTGCGACGATGATCATTTCAGCTTAAGATCTTAATAAGAAGGTCATCTTTGGCTCAACTATCATCTTGTCTCGAACATGACTTTCGAAAAGGTCACTTTATAGTTAACCTAAACCCTCATATGTTAAACCAATCATATATCATTAATGAACTCATAATATTATGCTCAAAAAATTCAACATAATATTTAACGCCCAATGAGAACTAGGATGAAAAAGGATTTAAGATGCAAAACATCACCATGACAAAACAGATAACCATAAGAGACATTATAAAAGAATCTCGTTAAAACTTTCAGATCCAAACAAAACAAAATCTTTGCATGTGCTAAACATAATATTATTCAAGGACAATGAAACTTAAAAATGGTTTGCTTGATATCATGACCTTAGAGTCCAGTTAAACTAGAGAGGCTTGAATTTTTTTCAGAAGGTAAAACATGATACGGTACTTTCGCAAGAGGGCTAGGGATAAATGAATTGATCTATGAACTTTATGTAATTTTGCATGATATCTCATAATGTTACAGTATGAGTTTACATACCAACAACTTGAATATTGAATTATACACTTGCAAACTAAGAAATATATGAAATCAACAAATCCTACCACAACAATGTTGGATCTAAAGGGTTTTTTAGATCTTCATACCGCATTTGATTCAAGGAAATGAAAATTATAAACTGTACTCACAACATATTTGATTGATAAGGAATGTGGGACCAGAGTATAAATATGTGAGCTTGCTAAGCATCTTATGAAATTTGCAACATATTAGCATGTAGCTACTAAATTTAAGACTCCTTAGCAATTAAAATTGAAATTGAAATCATGAATCAACGCCCAACTTGGATACCATTGTTAAATCTTAGTCTATGTACCAATATTGATATATGATTCATGATACAAAAAATTATACAAAAATACAATGCATACCTTAGAAAGGGATAAAATGAAGATGAATTAGAACCGAATTTGGAAGCCTTCTCTCTCCTGGCCCTTTGCTTTCTATGGGAGAAGAATGAATGCTCTTGGTTAGAGAGAGGGACTTCCCATATAAATAGATACTAATATATCTTATCTGTTAGGTAGTTATATCCTTCCCATTATGGATATAATATCTAATATGGGATAAACACTTTCTGTTAAATGGGTTAACCAACAACCTATTTGAATCTTATCTTTACTTAAAATCCACATAGTTTAAACGTCTCCATATTAGCCAACTAGACTTGAACCGATTTGAACTACAGTATGTGTGGATCAGATTAAGAAATCCAACACTATAGTGTTATTTTAAAAAGATGTAAGAATATTCTAAATTTATTGTCAAATGCACTTTTGAAATTTTAACTTAAATTAGCTCTGAAATAATTTAAAATTATGTACTTGAATATTATTTAATCTAAAATACATATAATTTTAAACAAAAAGATCTAAAAAGTAACGTGAAGATAGTCAGTCAGAAGTAATCGAAATTTAACTAGAATATTTGAAAATATATATATATATAATATATATGTATATTATATATAATATATATATATATATATATATATATATATATGTATGTATGTATGTATGTATGTATGTATGTAGTATGTGTAAGCACCAGTTAGAATATTTCAAAAAAATCATTTTGTCAATTTTGACCTTAAGTCGAAAATCCAATTATTTCATTTGAAAATTTAGCTATAATATAATTATACATAGCTATTTTAGTATTTTTTTATTTTTAATTGAAAAGTATAGTTTTAGAATTTAATGTCTTTTTAACTTTCAACATCTGAATCTATGTAGTTCTGATTTTTTTGTGTGATTTTTAGCATCTCTATCCATCGATATCCTCCCTTTCTCTCTCACTGATTGATTTTGCAATTCAAACACTTATCTTCTTATTCAATTTGAAACCACCTTTAGCAATTAATGCACAAGTTATTATTTAATAGAGAGATAAATCTAAAGCATCAAAATAATTACATATAAAATAAAAAATAATAGAAAGACTTAAATTTCTCCTTACAAATAAATAGTCTTGTTTTTAGAGAAAATCTCATAATTAAATGAAGAAAATTAATCTCAAACTTTTTATGTTATTCAAGTTATAGAACTATTCTTATCAATTTTAAAATTACTGAAAATATTGAAATCACCTAGAGGGGGGGTGAATAGGTGATGGCTATACTAAGTGACAAATAATGCGGTTTAAAAAACTTTTTAACAATAAGCAACAATAAAGGGACTTGCAAGAAATTAGACAAGTAATGTAGCAAGTAAATGAGAGAGAGAGTTTAGAAAAAAGTGGACAATCGCGAACACGAAGATATGTTCCGAGGTTCGAGCCACTGCTCTACGTCCCCGCCTTCAACACGATGAAGGATTTTCACTATTGGTGATCCCACCGGATCGTCAATACAAGGACACACTTGTCCTATCTCTCAAGTGCTGCACACCAACTCGGAGCACGCTAGCTAGCTTGAGGCCGATGCCTTTACAACTTCTCAAATTGAAGAACGATGATCAACACTTGACCACAAACAAAGGCTCACTTGCACAACCTACAACTAAGATGAGAAGATGATATTTTGGGATTGTGTAGTGCACAAAACTAGAGAGAAGTAGAGGAATGCTTCAAGCTAAAAGGTTTGGAATTTTTTGGCTAATGGAAATTCTTTGCTACAGGAAAACTTTGAACTTTAACTTGTAAATCTTAATTCTTTGAAATCTGTTGGTTTTAGTTGTAGAGAACACTCCCTCTATTTATAGGGGATGAAAAATGACTTACAAGGTCAAAAGAGTCGTTGGGGAGAAACCCAACACAAAATAAATCAAAAAAAATATAGCTGTTGGAATCTGTCAGAAAATCTGACTGCTGTCGGTCGACCGGCCGGTCGACCGTCAACGGTCGGATTTCCGACCGTTGAGAAGCCGGTCGACCGGGACGGTCGACCAAAGTCCCAACCAGAGAGTAAGTCTCTCTGTCGGTCGATCGGGGAAAAACAGAGAGCACTGTAATTGCTCCCGGTCGACCGGTCGGTCGACCGATGTGCACAATGCACAGTGGTGCATGCGGTCGACCGTCCGGTCGACCGAACTAGGCCAAAACTGTTTTTCCCAAAGGCTTTTTAAAATAGGATTTTTTGAAAAATTCTTTGGATAAGAATATACAAAATAGAGTTCTAGGACTTGTGATAATCAGGATGTGATTATAGATCAACACCAAAATATTTGAACTTTATTTTGATAAAAAATCCTTTGTCTAAACAAACGGTTTTTCCAAAAACTTGTTTTTCCAAAAATGATTTTTCCAAACTTTGTTTTCCAAAAGTAGGCTAGAAATTTTGTAATGAAAATTGATTTGTAAGCATGAAGCAATATGAAAAGTGTGTGTGTGACAATCCCAAAGTAATCTACCTCTATCATCTAGGTTTTGACAAAATGAACTAAAAATCCTAACTAAAATAGAAAAATACAAATCTTGAAGTCTTCAATCTTGTTTGATCCTGGAGCTCTCCTTTGTGCTGGGCTCTGGGATCCAAATCTTTGCGGCTTCCAAATGTGTGAGTCTTGTGGTTGAGCCGTCAAACAAACTAAGATTTTTACCAGAAACTTATTTAAACAAACTTATTAAAAACATAACTAAATATGGTTTGTTATCATCAAAACTTCGGGCTAATGGCCTTTGGGCCAATAAATATTACCATATTCTTCTTCATATCTTAATTCTTTTTGAATAACCATATTCTATTGGTCAGTTTCCGACACGCCACGCATCCATCCAACACCAAATAGACGCGCGACACTCGGCAACTTCTAGAACCTCTGACCGGGAGTCCTCATCCAGTTCAAACTCTAAACGATTTAGGTAGTCGGAAGCAAGAGACATAATCAGTTGTGAGAATCCCTATCTCTGAGCCAAATTTCCATTTGAACTCGGCAGTTGCAGCTTGGCAATAGATCAACCACGTCAACAACTGGACGTAGACCACCAAATAAAGATGTGTTGGCCCAAAGGCCTTTCACTCTAGTTTTGATGATGATTAACTCATGTAGTTATGTGTACTAATTATCTTGTGATTTTAGTTTCAGATTATTAATCAAGATATTAGTTGGTGTTTAGCTTCAACAAGATGTATTGGAAGCTTGCACATGTTGATTCAAGAGCCCGCGCATCAAAGATCATACATTGCACTTGCTCGGTGAATCAAGAGTTTTTGGATCGAGCCGACTTGGAGATTGCGCTCTAGCTTGGAGATTGCGCTCTACAAGAAGACTTAGGTATCCATAGTTTTAGTTTGGGTTTAGATCCTAATTGTAAAGATTAGAATAGTATGATAAGCTCAAGTTCACAACACACACCTTTCATGTTTTGATTTTCGGTTTTAGGTTTAACCGATCTTGGTTTTCATGAATAGATTTTTTATCAAAATAAGTTTACATGGTTTATGTATATTAGATTTGTTCTATATACATGCATGCTTCAATTGTTTAGACAAACTTTGTTTGATAATCTATTCCATGTGTTTTATGTTTTGGTATTTACAACAAAGCATATTTTTGGACTTAATGACAAAAATCATGATATATATATGTTTCTTGTATATTGAATTTCTATTCATATACAATATGCTTCAAAGTGTTTAAATATCATATTTTTGTATCATGGATGAGTTTTAGACAATGTGTATTTTCTATTCAAAATACAAGGTTTTAGAAAATACGGTTTTTGGTTTTTGGCAAAATTTCTATGACACAAAAATAGTCAAATATGTTTGAAATTTGTGATTGGGATTTTTAACACAAGTTTGTATTTCAATATAAAATGATAAAACTATTTTTGTGGAATTTTAGAGATTTTGTGGGATTTATTATAATATATTTTTCCCTGTTTTTATTGACCTGTAAAGTGGCTGCCAGGCTGGTTCGGTCGACCGTGCGGTCGACCGCACCCTGTAGCCGGTCGACCGCACGGGTCGACCGACGTGCACAGAACGTGCACGCTGGCTGCACTTATAGCCGGTCGACCGAGCGGTCGACCGACGTAGAGCTGTTTGCTCTCAGGAATTTTCGGTCGACCGAGGCGGTCGACCGGTAGCTGTAACGGTTCAAAATTTGACCGTTGCACGGTCGACCGGCAGGGCAATTCTGGCTAAATTTCTGTCAACGGCTATTTTCTGATAATTGCCTATAAATACCCCATTTGAGAGAGGTTTTCTCTAAGATTTTTTGTGCGAATTTTTGCTGATTCTCTGGTGTTTTCAAAGCAATCAAAAGAAGTTTATGAGCTTGAATTGAACAATCCATTTGGTGTTTTCATTAGGGTTTGGAAAATCAAAGAAAGGGTTTTTGGGAAAGAATTTTGATTGAACTATTCTATCTTGATTTCTTGATTTTTCCCAAGGATTTTCTTTGTGATTTCTGATTTCCATTCCTTTGGTTTTCTCCACACTTGAGCAAAAATCTACTATCTATATCTATAGGTTATTTGTGTGGAAGAAGAAGTTGTTTGTGGTTGTTGTTGTGACCACCAAGTTGTAACCCAATCTTTTCTTAGCTTTGTGCTTTGGGTTGTATCCCTCTAGTTGAGAGGTGATCCTTGTATTGGTTGGTGATTGGGAGTTTGTTGTATTGGTTTGAAAATTTGCCTCAAGGAGGAGGTTGTGATTGTTGGAGTTTGCCTCAAGGAGGAGGTTGTGTTGGTTGGCTTGGATTTGTGCCTCAGGGAGGAGGTTGTAAAGAGAGGAGTTGGGTACTCCTTGTAAAGGGTCCTAGGTGGACGAGCTAGTGGAAATCCTTCGTGTGTCGAAGGCGGGGATGTAGAGCTGGGTGCTCGAACCTCGATAACATATCTTTGTGTTTGCGCTTGATCCATTGGCTCTCTCTCTACTCTCTCTTTACTTTGTGCCTTGCATTTATTTACATTGCTCATTCATATTTGCTTGGCTTGGTTGTGTGCATCACTTGTTGATAGCACTTGAGTGTAATTTGCATTAAGTTTTTAAATTCCGCATTTAGTTCATAGATTAGCATTGTCACCTATTCACCCCCCCTCTAGGTGACTTTTCAATTGGTATCAGAGCTAGTGCTCCTGATATTTAGGTTTAACCACCTAGGAGTGATCTTGGTTTGCTAATCTTCATTTGCATTTTCATTTGCACTCATACTAGTTTGCACTCATGGCTAGCCCTCCTATGTTTGACCATTTTAGATTTGACTCTTGGAAGGTTGACATGATTAGACATCTAAAAGGACTAGGACATTTAGTTTATCAAGCCATCACTATAGAATCCCTCCCTAATAGTAGCAAGCATAAGAAGGCCAATGCATTAGCCCTTAGGACACTTCTAGCATCTCTAAATGAACATCTTTTACCTATTTTTGATCGCTATGATTCGGCTTTTGCAGTTTGGAGCATCTTAACGTCTCCCGAGCTTCCAAGGATCATCAACAATTTGAGGAGATCCAAGAGAGACATGTCCAAAGATAAATGCTTCATGGTCCAAGGGAAAGACTCCCTTGAGGTACACTCGGATTCCCCTCTTGATGATAGCTCTAATTCTTATTGCCATGGTTGTTTTGAGGTTCAAACTTTAAATATGGAACTTACTCAAAAGCTTGAAAAATTCTTAGAAAAACACAAACTTTTGAAAGAGAATAATCTTGTTTTGAAAAATGAATTAAAGGATTTATGTTCTAATTTTGAAGTGATTTTGCAAGAAAAGAAGAGATCACTAGTGAACGTGACTCACTACAATCTCAACTTGAACTTGCACTTAAAGAGATTGAAGATTTGAAAAACAAAAATGGTTTTGATGATGTTGTAGAACACAATGAGGTTTTGTCTTCTAGATTGGATCTTGTTTTCAAAGAAAATCTTACTTTGAAAAATAAAATTGATTCAATTACAAAAGAATTGGATTTGGTTTTGATTAAAAATAAATCTTTACAAAATGAGATTGATATTCATGTTTGTCATGCTAGTGTAGCTTCTACTTCTTGCACTCCTATAGCATGTTCCACTTTGTCTTCTAGCATAGAAAATGATATAAACAATTTGAAGAAAAGTGTTGATTGTTTGGGCTCCACTTTGAGCCATTGTGCCATGAATCACTCTCGTTTGGAATCCTTGGTTCGCAAGAAACAAGTTCCAACCTTGCATGCACACCCATCTATGCATACACATGCTTCTCATGATCACCATCATCATATGTATGCTCACGTGTACACATGTACACATTGTGGTCGAAAAGGCCATCTTGCTAGATTTTGTTATGATCTTTTACATGTTAAAAATTTAGCAACTAATTTTGTTTGGGTTAGAAAAGATGTTAACCCCCGTGGACCCACAAGAAAATGGGTACCAAGATCCACCTCTTTGATGTTTGATGTAGGTGGAGGCTCTCGCATCACGTGAGAGATTTGGTGCCTTGATGTGGATGCATTCTAAGCTTAAAAGAGAATTATTTGGATGCTTCACACTCAAGGAAATTTGGTGGGAGGACCACCGTGTTTTGGAGAACTAGAGGTGCAACTTCATTGGTTTTGGTATCATCTCTAACTCCTAATTTTTTATTTGCATACTTTCCATGTTCATCTTTTATAGCATGTCATGTTTTGTTGTTCATTATGCTTGTGCCTTGTTCATTAGATTAATGTTATACATGTTTAGTTCCTTGAGCACCCATGTTTCATATGGATCTATATTTAGTGTTCTCACTTTGTATATACTAACATGTATGCCTTAGATCTATTGCACATGCATATGCATAATGATCATTTGGATGTTTACGATTCTATGATTTTTGTTTTAATAATTCATGTGTTGTTTAGTATGTTTATTGCCATGATTAGTAGAACATGTGGATTTGAATTATGATCAATTTTTGTCTATCATGACATTATTATGACTTGTTTTATGATTCGTGATTTGAATATATGTTTAGAAGTTAGTTTTCATTAAAACTAGGATTCATACTTGTACATAGAATGGGCTACAAGTAAACCTTTGTAATATTTGTGCTTGAATGCCTATTTGTATCCATTAGATGTGCTAGTATAGTCTAGTTTTGATGATTCGTACATTCTAACTTGTATTCCCCATTTTGGAAATGTTTTATGATATTGAGTTTTAACTTCATGTATATGTCTATCTTGTCTTAACTATTGATTATACATATACATCCTTGAGCCACGTGCCTTCATGCATATACCTTTGTGGACTCCTTTTGTTTGGGATATGTATGTATACTTTAGTTTGTACATGACATACATATGCCTTGAAGGTTAAATCGTTTTGATGGGTTTCATGTTTTTGGAAATTTCTTTTGGTAAAAGTAATTTAATTTATCATGTGTAAATGTTTTAAAGGAATTTCAATATTGAGCTTGATTGTCCATTTTCATGATAAGTGTGTTTCACATATATCCTATACACTCACCTTATTAGTTTTCTCATGACCTTGTTTTCATGAGTATTAGATGGGCTTTATGGATTTTGAGTGTTGATGATCATGTGATTTACATGTCCTTCATGAAATATATTTTGATTTATTGAAGAATTTCGTATTAGTTGATTCATATAACTAATTGTGATATTCTTCATGAGGTAGAGATTTTCAACAAACTATATTTTCAAATCTATTTTTGAAAACTCCTACCATCAAAGGGTGGTTGGATGGGAGATCATGTTCATGTATGCTTTATAATGAAAATCATTTTAAACTTGCACATGATTGGGTGGTAGTGAATATGAGATATACACTTGATCTTATTGTTGTTTCAATTGGTATCATTGAATTCTTTCAATTGGTATCAAATCTTGACATCCTTTTGTATACTCATATATGTTTTGTTTTATATATATGTATGCATACACTTCATATAGTATCAATTTACAATTGGTATCTCTGTATCAAATTTTAAATTGGTATCTATTTCTTACATACATATATAGATGATTTATTTGTGCTTCAAGATATATGCACAAATTTTGCTTATGATAAGCTTGATTTTTTTAATGACCATCATTTTCAATTGATTCAATTTTCAATTGGTTTCTTTATACAAGCATTATCATTATCTTGCTTATGCTAAGCTTGAGCTTTAACATTATTTCAATTGACTTAGTTTTCAATTGGTATCTTATTTCTAGCTTAAGCATATGTTTAGTTGGTATTTCATAAAGGGGGAGAAAACTCACATTTCAATTTTTCAATTGGTATTTAGTTTACCATTGGTTTTGTTTCCCACTCCCTAACTTTATGAGAAAAAAATGATTTAAGAATGATTATTGATTTTTAATTGGTATCATATGCTTATAAAGATATATATCTTCAATTGGTATCAAGATGCATTTGTTCACTCAAATTGGTATCAATGTGTTTTTCAATTGGTATCATGTGTTTTATTTTCAATATGTTTTAATTTCAATTGGGATCATATTTGTTTTCAATGCCCCTCTTACTTTCAATTGGTAATTGGTAGGCATTTCTTAAATGTTTTTATGATCACTTTCTATTGATATCATAATGCACTTCTTTGACACATTTTTTTTTAATTGGTATCATTTTTGGTTTCACCCCTTGAAGTAGTTTGTTTATTCTTTGTTTCATATATTTAGGGGGAGAAGAATTCATATCTATTTTGTTTTTACCCCTTTGTTGATGATTGACAAAAAGGGGGAGAAGATTTATTGGAGTTGATATGCATGAGTTTTCAGTTTTATGTTCATTTCATCTCCATTGGTATTGGTATCAAGAGCATTATGAGTTTTGTTTTTATTAGTATCCATTGGTATCAAGAGCATGTTTTGATAATTTAGTTGTTTTGTTTTAATTGGAATCAATAGCATGTTTCATATGCATATTCATTTTATGTCAAGAACCTTGTTTATATGCATCTTATTGTTTGTTTATTCCTATGCATGAGTTAAGGGGGAGCTTCTTTGAAGCTTTACTTTAATCCATGCATATATAACTCCATGAGTTTTGTCATCATCAAAAAGGGGGAGATTGTTGGCCCAAAGGCCTTTCACTCTAGTTTTGATGATGATTAACTCATGTAGTTATGTGTACTAATTATCTTGTGATTTTAGTTTCAGATTATTAATCAAGATATTAGTTGGTGTTTAGCTTCAACAAGATGTATTGGAAGCTTGCACATGTTGATTCAAGAGCCCGCGCATCAAAGATCATACATTGCACTTGCTCGGTGAATCAAGAGTTTTTGGATCGAGCCGACTTGGAGATTGCGCTCTAGCTTGGAGATTGCGCTCTACAAGAAGACTTAGGTATCCATAGTTTTAGTTTGGGTTTAGATCCTAATTGTAAAGATTAGAATAGTATGATAAGCTCAAGTTCACAACACACACCTTTCATGTTTTGATTTTCGGTTTTAGGTTTAACCGATCTTGGTTTTCATGAATAGATTTTTTATCAAAACAAGTTTACATGGTTTATGTATATTAGATTTGTTCTATATACATGCATGCTTCAATTGTTTAGACAAACTTTGTTTGATAATCTATTCCATGTGTTTTATGTTTTGGTATTTACAACAAAGCATATTTTTGGACTTAATGACAAAAATCATGATATATATATGTTTCTTGTATATTGAATTTCTATTCATATACAATATGCTTCAAAGTGTTTAAATATCATATTTTTGTATCATGGATGAGTTTTAGACAATGTGTATTTTCTATTCAAAATACAAGGTTTTAGAAAATACGGTTTTTGGTTTTTGGCAAAATTTCTATGACACAAAAATAGTCAAATATGTTTGAAATTTGTGATTGGGATTTTTAACACAAGTTTGTATTTCAATATAAAATGATAAAACTATTTTTGTGGAATTTTAGAGATTTTGTGGGATTTATTATAATATATTTTTTCCTGTTTTTATTGACCTGTAAAGTGGCTGCCAGGCTGGTTCGGTCGACCGTGCGGTCGACCGCACCCTGTAGCCGGTCGACCGCACGGGTCGACCGACGTGCACAGAACGTGCACGCTGGCTGCACTTATAGCCGGTCGACCGAGCGGTCGACCGACGTAGAGCTGTTTGCTCTCAGGAATTTTCGGTCGACCGAGGCGGTCGACCGGTAGCTGTAACGGTTCAAAATTTGACCGTTGCACGGTCGACCGGCAGGGCAATTCTGGCTAAATTTCTGTCAACGGCTATTTTCTGATAATTGCCTATAAATACCCCATTTGAGAGAGGTTTTCTCTAAGATTTTTTGTGCGAATTTTTGCTGATTCTCTGGTGTTTTCAAAGCAATCAAAAGAAGTTTATGAGCTTGAATTGAACAATCCATTTGGTGTTTTCATTAGGGTTTGGAAAATCAAAGAAAGGGTTTTTGGGAAAGAATTTTGATTGAACTATTCTATCTTGATTTCTTGATTTTTCCCAAGGATTTTCTTTGTGATTTCTGATTTCCATTCCTTTGGTTTTCTCCACACTTGAGCAAAAATCTACTATCTATATCTATAGGTTATTTGTGTGGAAGAAGAAGTTGTTTGTGGTTGTTGTTGTGACCACCAAGTTGTAACCCAATCTTTTCTTAGCTTTGTGCTTTGGGTTGTATCCCTCTAGTTGAGAGGTGATCCTTGTATTGGTTGGTGATTGGGAGTTTGTTGTATTGGTTTGAAAATTTGCCTCAAGGAGGAGGTTGTGATTGTTGGAGTTTGCCTCAAGGAGGAGGTTGTGTTGGTTGGCTTGGATTTGTGCCTCAGGGAGGAGGTTGTAAAGAGAGGAGTTGGGTACTCCTTGTAAAGGGTCCTAGGTGGACGAGCTAGTGGAAATCCTTCGTGTGTCGAAGGCGGGGATGATAGAGAGGGTGCTCGAACCTCGATAACATATCTTTGTGTTTGCGCTTGATCCATTGGCTCTCTCTCTACTCTCTCTTTACTTTGTGCCTTGCATTTATTTACATTGCTCATTCATATTTGCTTGGCTTGGTTGTGTGCATCACTTGTTGATAGCACTTGAGTGTAATTTGCATTAAGTTTTTAAATTCCGCATTTAGTTCATAGATTAGCATTGTCACCTATTCACCCCCCTCTAGGTGACTTTTCAATTGGTATCAGAGCTAGTGCTCCTGATATTTAGGTTTAACCACCTAGGAGTGATCTTGGTTTGTTAATCTTCATTTGCATTTTCATTTGCACTCATACTAGTTTGCACTCATGGCTAGCCCTCCTATGTTTGACCATTTTAGATTTGACTCTTGGAAGGTTGACATGATTAGACATCTAAAAGGATTAGGACATTTAGTTTATCAAGCCATCACTATAGAATCCCTCCCTAATAGTAGCAAGCATAAGAAGGCCAATGCATTAGCCCTTAGGACACTTCTAGCATCTCTAAATGAACATCTTTTACCTATTTTTGATCGCTATGATTTCGGCTTTTGCAGTTTGGAGCATCTAACGTCTCCGAGCTTCCAAGGATCATCAACAATTTGAGGAGATCCAAGAGAGACATGTCAAAGATAAATGCTTCATGGTCCAAGGGAAAGACTCCCTTGAGGTACACTCGGATTCCCCTCTTGATGATAGCTCTAATTCTTATTGCCATGGTTGTTTTGAGGTTCAAACTTTAAATATGGAACTTACTCAAAAGCTTGAAAAATTCTTAGAAAAACACAAACTTTTGAAAGAGAATAATCTTGTTTGAAAAGTGAATTAAAGGATTTATGTTCTAATTTTGAAGTGATTTTGCAAGAAAAAGAAGAGATCACTAGTGAACGTGACTCACTACAATCTCAACTTGAACTTGCACTTAAAGAGTTTGAAGATTTGAAAACAAAAAATGGTTTTGATGATGTTGTAGAACACAATGAAGTTTTGTCTTCTAGATTGGATCTTGTTTTCAAAGAAAATCTTACTTTGAAAAATAAAATTGATTCAATTACAAAAGAATTGGATTTGGTTTTGATTAAAAATAAATCTTTACAAAATGAGATTGATATTCATGTTTGTCATGCTAGTGTAGCTTCTACTTCTTGCACTCCTATTGCATGTTCCACTTTGTCTTCTAGCATAGAAAATGATATAAACAATTTGAAGAAAAGTGTTGATTGTTTGGGCTCCACTTTGAGCCATTGTGCCATGAATCACTCTCGTTTGGAATCCTTGGTTCGCAAGAAACAAGTTCCAACCTTGCATGCACACCCATCTATGCATACACATGCTTCTCATGATCACCATCATCATATGTATGCTCACGTGTACACATGTACACATTGTGGTCGAAAAGGCCATCTTGTTAGATTTTGTTATGATCTTTTACATGTTAAAAATTTAGCAACTAATTTTTTTTTGGGTTAGAAAAGATGTAAACCCCCGTGGACCCACAAGAAAATGGGTACCAAGATCCACCTCTTTGATGTTTGATGTAGGTGGAGGCTCTCGCATCACGTGAGAGATTTGGTGCCTTGATGTGGATGCATTCTAAGCTTAAAAGAGAATTATTTGGATGCTTCACACTCAAGGAAATTGGTGGGAGGACCACCACCGTGTTTTGGAGAACTAGAGGTGCAACTTCATTGGTTTTGGTATCATCTCTAACTCCTAATTTTTATTTGCATACTTTTCATGTTCATCTTTATAGCATGTCATGTTTTGTTGTTCATTATGCTTGTGCCTTGTTCATTAGATTAATGTTATACATGTTTAGTTCCTTGAGCACCCATGTTTCATATAGATCTATATTTAGTGTTCTCACTTTGTATATACTAACATGTATGCCTTAGATCTATTGCACATGCATATGCATAATGATCATTTGGATGTTTACGTTTCTATGATTTTTGTTTTAATAATTCATGTGTTGTTTAGTATGTTTATTGCCATGATTAGTAGAACATGTGGATTTGAATTATGATCAATTTTTGTCTATCATGACATTATTATGACTTGTTTTATGATTCGTGATTTGAATATATGTTTAGAAGTTAGTTTTCATTAAAACTAGGATTCATACTTGTACATAGAATGGGCTACAAGTAAACCTTTGTAATATTGTGCTTGAATGCCTATTTGTATCCATTAGATGTGCTAGTATAGTCTAGTTTTGATGATTCGTACATTCTAACTTGTATTCCCCATTTTGGAAATGTTTTATGATATTGAGCTTTAACTTCATGTATATGTCTATCTTGTCTTAACTATTGATTATACATATACATCCTTGAGCCACGTGCCTTCATGCATATACCTTTGTGGACTCCTTTTGTTTGGGATATGTATGTATACTTTAGTTTGTACATGACATACATATGCCTTGAAGGTTAAATCGTTTTGATGGGTTTCATGTTTTTGGAAATTTCTTTTGGTAAAAGTAATTTAATTTATCATGTGTAAATGTTTTAAAGGAAATTCAATATTGAACTGATTGTCCATTTTCATGATAAGTGTGTTTCACATATATCCTATACACTCACCTTATTAGTTTTCTCATGACCTTGTTTTCATGAGTATTAGATGGGCTTTATGGATTTTGAGTGTTGATGATCATGTGATTTACATGTCCTTCATGAAATATATTTGATTTATTGAAGAATTTCGTATTAGTTGATTCATATAACTAATTGTGATATTCTTCATGAGGTAGAGATTTTCAACAAACTATATTTCCAAATCATATTTTGAAAACTCCTACCATCAAAGGGGGTTGGATGGGAGATCATGTTCATGTATGCTTTATAATGAAAATCATTTTAAACTTGCACATGATTGGGTGGTAGTGAATATGAGATATACACTTGATCTTATTGTTGTTTCAATTGGTATCATTGAATTCTTTCAATTGGTATCAAATCTTGACATCCTTTTGTATACTCATATATGTTTTGTTTTATATATATATGTAGCATACACTTCATATAGTATCAATTTACAATTGGTATCTCTGTATCAAATTTTAAATTGGTATCTATTTCTTACATACATATATAGATGATTTATTTGTGCTTCAAGATATATGCACAAATTTTGCTTATGATAAGCTTGATTTTTTTAAATGACCATCATTTTCAATTGATTCAATTTTCAATTGGTTTCTTTATACAAGCATTATCATTATCTTGCTTATGCTAAGCTTGAGCTTTAACATTATTTCAATTGACTTAGTTTTCAATTGGTATCTTATTTCTAGCTTAAGCATATGTTTAGTTGGTATTTCATAAAGGGGAGAAAAATCACATTTCAATTTTTCAATTGTATTTAGTTTACCATTGGTTTTGTTTCCCACTCCCTAACTTTATGAGAAAAAAAATGATTTAAGAATGATTATTGATTTTTAATTGGTATCATATGCTTATAAAGATATATATCTTCAATTGGTATCAAGATGCATTTGTTCACTCAAATTGGTATCAATGTGTTTTTCATCAATGGTATCATGTGTTTTATTTTCAATATGTTTTAATTTCAATTGGGATCATATTTGTTTTCAATGTCCCTCTTACTTTCAATTGGTAATTGGTAGGCATTTCTTAAATGTTTTTATGATCACTTTCTATTGATCATAATGCACTTCTTTGACACATTTTTTTTTAATTGGTATCATTTTGGTTTCACCCCTTGAAGTAGTTTGTTTATTCTTTGTTTCATATATTTAGGGGGAGAAGAATTCATATCTATTTTGTTTTTTACCCCTTTGTTGATGATTGACAAAACGGGGGAGAAGAGATTGGAGTGAGGGTTTGATATGCATGAGTTTTCAGTTTTATGTTCATTTCATCTACATTGGTATTGGTATCAAGAGCATTATGAGTTTGTTTTTATTAGTATCCATTGGTATCAAGAGCATGTTTTGATAATTAGTTGTTTTGTTTTAATTGGAATCAATAGCATGTTTCATATGCATATTCATTTTATGTCAAGAACCTTGTTTATATGCATCTTATTGTTGTTTATTTCCTATACATGAGTTAAGGGGGAGCTTCTTTGAAGCTTTACTTTAAACCATGATATATAACTCCATGAGTTTTTGTCATCATCAAAAAGGGGGAGATTGTTGGCCCAAAGGCCTTTCACTCTAGTTTTGATGATGATTAACTCATGTAGTTATGTGTACTAATTATCTTGTGATTTTAGTTTCAGATATAATCAAGATATTAGTTGGTGTTTAGCTTCAAACAAGATGTATTGGAAGCTTGCATATGTTGATTCAAGAGCCCACGCATCAAAACATCATACATTGCACTTGCTCGGTGAATCAAGAGTTTTTGGATCGAGCCGACTGGAGATTGCGCTCTAGCTTGGAGATTGCGCTCTACAAGAAGCCTTAGGTATCCATAGTTTTAGTTTGGGTTTAGATCCTAATTGTAAGATTAGAATAGTATGATAAGCTCAAGTTCACAACACACACCTTTCATGTTTTGATTTTCGGTTTTAGGTTTAACCGATCTTGATTTTCATGAATAGATTTTTTATCAAAACAAGTTTACATGGTTTATGTATATTAGATTTGTTCTTATACATGCATGCTTCAATTGTTTAGACAAACTTTGTTTGATAATCTATTCCATGTGTTTTATGTTTTGGTATTTACAACAAAGCATTTTTGGACTTAATGACAAAAAATCATGATATTATATATGTTTCTTGTATATTGAATTTCTATTCATATACAATATGCTTCAAAGTGTTTAAATATCATATGTTTGTATCATGGATGAGTTTTAGACAATGGTGTATTTTCTATTCAAAATACAAGGTTTTAGAAAAATACGGTTTTTGGTTTTTGGCAAAATTTCTATGACACAAAAATAGTCAAATATGTTTGAAATTTGTGATTGGGATTTTAACACAAGTTTGTATTTCAATATAAAATGATAAAACTATTTTTGGGGAATTTTAGAGATTTTGTGGGATTTATTATAATATATTTT